>JAQIYK010000136.1:0-19684 GCA_034700465.1 Rotylenchus robustus
AAATTTAAAAATTTTAGGAAGAAATACACCCCTAAGAATCGAATTTTTTCGAAAATTCCTTATGATTCCCCCCCCCCCCAAACCGAAATTCCCCCCTCCGAAATTTGAGGCTAGCTACGGGCCTGCCGGAATGCTTTGAAGTTGTTTTTTTGAAGAACAGAAATCCAATTTTCTCGATTTTTAACACTTTTTCATTTGTTTGAGTCGTATTAAAAATCTTGTATCCGCAAAATACAAGACAAAAGATTGTATGTACAAGTATCACATTTTTATTTAGTATCACATTTATAGAGAATGTTTTCTATCGAATAAACCCTAAACCACAAAAATAAGACCCCATTTCCCGAAAAGTTAAAAACTAAACTACTTTTTCGGGTTTTTACTGCACCTTCAATGTTGTCCTTAAATTTTTTTCAGAATGCGATCAGTCTAAACATTATACATTTGAAAAGAAAGCCCAAACATTCTTGGAGCGATATATGTACGAATCAAACTCGATCCGCTCAATGAAGGGTGAGAAATCAAGCATTAACCAACGCAGTAAGTGGACAAAATTTTAAAAATGACTACGCATGTAGGGACATGTAGGGACTTTCACTGTATGTAGGGGACAAGGGGACTATGCATGTAGATGTAGGGGTGGATACGGGGGGGGCAGGGGTCCCCACCGTCACAGGAGTAGAGAGGGGTTGGCAGAAGCGTAGCTAGGCGGGGGCCAAAAATTAATTTTTTAACAGGGTCCCCTTATGTTTACAAAATTCGCTAAAATTCTCACTACGTCTCTGGTGTAAAACCAATAAATTAATTAATGGATTCAATTGCTCATTTAAATATAAAGTTATAATGCATGATGCATGGTCATCAGGAGCGTAACTATGCCCCACGAACCGTTGGAAGGGAAAAAAATTTCAAAGGGGGACCCTTTTGTCGTCAAAAAATACGCATAGGCGCCGCTTATTTCCAATTTCTAGTTTTTTGCCAAATTTTTGATAAATTTTAACATTTTTCCCTTTAAAAACGATTTTTTTCTAAACGTAACGTTATACCGAAAAAATTCGCCGCGCCGTGTACAACCCCCTCCCAAAAAATTCCCATGTGCTCGTTACGCCCCTGATAGTCATATGCATTTTATTATTACCTATACTCTTTTTTGATGAGCTCACCAAAGCGAAACAGCTTGATTGTGGGGTACTTACTGACATGGTACTTTTGAGCAATATCAGCTAAAGTTTTGTTATTGTTAAAACAAAATTTTAGAACTTACGATTTGCATCGCAATCAACCATTGCAAAGAGTACTTCAGGTTTGTCCTAAAAGTAAATAGACTTTTGATAAAGCTACATTATACGGATATTTGAAGATGTAAACCCTAATAAATAAACTCTTAATAATAAATAATTAATTTAATAATAAATAAACTAATAATAAAGTGCAACGTACAATTTTTCGCTCGATAAACTATTTAATCAGATTTTTATCGAAAATTCACATCAACATCATCTTTTCCAAAATGCTTCTAAATCTAACGAGAAAATCAAACAATGACCTTGAGTTTATTGCTGGCTTCCAGATAAACAGGTTTCAAGTTCTGAGAAAAGCGGCACCAATCTGCGTAAAAATTGACAATTACAACATCTTTTTCCTTGAGCGCATCGTCAATGTTATCTTTGGTTAGTTGAAGCACATCAGCACCGATCCCGTTGGTCAGACATATCTAAGGTGGTTTAAACCCATTTTAAGCACATTTGAGATCATTTCTGATCGTTTTAAAAATTTTGGTTTTGCCCCCTTCCCCCAGTTAAGGTTTTTTCCCTTCCCCCCCGCGTTAACGCATTAGTACCGGACCTTTAAGTTTTTAATAACTAAGTGAAAAGATAAATCGTTCCTCCCGTAACATGAAATGGTCGAAATTCTATTATGATATGAAATTAATAAAATGATTTGTTTTCATTTAAGTCTAATTTTGGCCAGAAAATCGAAATTTTAGCTAAAATATAAAAGCGATTTTTTTTAGCTAAAATAGGCAAGGCAAACAAACCCCTCCCCCTCCCTAATCCCCTAATGGAAAAATTATTAAAAACATATTATTATTAATTAATAACAACAAAATAGTAAATATAGAACAATATTATTAAAAAATAGCCATTTTCTGCTCCAAAAAGCATAAAGCAGTTTAAAGAATGAAGAAATCTATTTTTCTACAAGCTTTTTAAAATAATGAAAATAAGTACCGTAATCATTAGCAACAGTAGAAATACATTCATGTGAAATAAAAGCCTAAAGGTGTCAATAACACTTCCGCGGCGGGACGACATTTTCTTTGAAATAGTTATACAGCTCTGAAAATATTTATTTCTAAAATAAAATTAGTTTGTAAAAAGATAAAAACAATTGTTTTTCTTGAAAATTTATTTTTTAATAATAACAAGTGTATTACGAGGAAGAAATAAATACATTAACCGTGAGCTTACAATAAATATTTAAATATAAGGAAATTAGGTATTAGTGTACTAACGGGGGGGGCAGAGAGATTTAACGGGGAGAGGGCGGTGAGAGAAAGGCGAGAGATAAGGGAATTTGAAGAGAGAGGGCGGTGAGAGAAAAGCGAGAGATTTCTGCACCCCCCGTTAGTACACTAGTACCGGAAATTACTTTATTTACTTAAAATTGGCAAAAATTCAGATTTGGTTGAGTTGACATTTCGGAGATACTTCCACATAGACAGACGCACATAGAAGAACTAACATTATTTAAAAAAACTAACTAACTAACTATGTAAGTTCTTTTTGCCGACCGAACCGAACCATGGCCGACCTTCAGTCCTGTGTGTGTGAGTTTGTGGTCCTGTTAGTTCTTTTTGGATACCATGGCCGACCTACATTTTACCTTTATTAAGTAAACACGCCAAAACCGCACGCGACGACGCACTCCAAATATAACTTCAAGCTTCAAGCAGCAAGCAGTTTAGTTTGCCAGTTTTTGCGCTGGGAGGGAAATGGGCTTCAATCAATCTTCAAATAAGTGGAAAACAAAACGCCACCAATCTCATTTTTTTAATTTTCTTTTTCAGTCTTTCTTTTTTTTCACTATAGAATCTATAATCTATAGCATAGCATAGTATAGATAGCTAGCTATTAGCTATAGTGGAAAAAACAAAAAACAAACTATCATTCTATCATATGAAACATGAAATGAAGGAAAAATAAAATAAATCTTTCCACAAACATCTGTCTGGAATCTGCAGTCTGTATACTCTTCTCTTGACTCTTCCTAATTCAGTTTCAGAAATTTAAAAAAAATTGGTCGCGACTTGCGACACTAATTCTAGTTCTAGACAGATCATTGCCTAAATAAAAATAAAAATTTATTAGTAAAATTTTGAAAATCTTAAATCGAAAAGATTTATAGTGATTTTTTAACATTTTCATTTTCCAGCACGTATCAGCATTTTTTAGACCGTTGGAGGGAGGGAATTGTTACATATAGTTTCCGAGTGTGTGTATTTGCTCTGCAACCCATCACTATCCGTCCGTCCGCACAATTTTACACTTTCTCTTTCCCATTATTATTATTAAGGCGGCACTTATATCTTATATTCATATTCAGCATTCCATACTCAGGAATTACTCTTTGTTGTGTTTCATAAGTATTTCGTCATATTCGTTTATTATCAATACATACACCAATGCCAGTGTCATTTATTCGTGCGTTTCAAAAGTATTTTTACTATACATAGAAGATTAGGACAAATGTAATTCAAAGACTTTAAGTTTTATGTTGGAGCATCCACTTCTTCGTCGCGTTTTTGGTCGCTTTTTGATCCATAATCTTAAAACGATTGTTGATGCAACCGGAGTAACAAAAGCTGAGACAATTGCAAACATGCACAAATTTTCTTCTCCAATTGGCTCTCCAAAGCAGCAGAAACACCAAGCTGGAATGGGAACATTGGCTATTAACCAACAGATACAGCCTACGATCCAAGTAAATGTTTGTGATTTTAAGATTTTAACCAAATCCATGTCTTGTTAGAAAGAGGGGTTTGAAGGGAAACTCTTATCTCGGGGGTTTTCTCATCTATCATCTCTTTTTGTTAAATTTCCAAAAAATTCCGGACCGGATCTGCCGCCTGCCGTTGGTGTCAAAATTTCCGAATCCGGACCAGATTCCGGTTTTTCGATTTTTTCCGGACCCGGATCCGGCCCAAAAATCCTGTTGGGCGAAAAATTTTCGGACTCCGGATCCGGAAAAATCCGGTCCCTATTATATACTGATGTTTTCAATTTATTACTCAATTTTTAGTACTCCACTCAGGCTCGAACGCCATTAATTAAATTCCTTGGTAGGCGACATCCCCAACCAAAATTTGATCCTTCTATCTCATCAAATTCAGATAAAGGTCAGCAAGGTAATGTTTTAAATTTATAAAACAAATTATTTTGACAAATTAGATACGCCGAACCATAAAACAGCTTCAAACAAGTCAGTCATAGAATTCACTCGGTTGCCATCCAAATTTCACCGGAGACCTATCAGTGAAGAGGAGATTCAAATGATCAATGTGTGTTGTTTATTATCTATCAATAATTCAATTTCGACCATAGATTTTACAGTATTATAAAAAAACCATTGAATAGATTTTATTTTAAAAAACCCATTGGTTCATTATTTTATTTTTAACTTGGAAAATATTGTTCATTAATGAACCAGAAATTTATACTTTCTGGTTAAGTTAAAGGTCATGCTTGGAAATGCTGACGATTATGTTTCCAACAGGCTCGTAACGAGACTAGGCATTTCGGGGGGAAGGGCTATATACAAAAATGGTCAAAAAATTTCGACGCGCCTTCGGCTCGGCGATTTTTTAAAGAAAAATGTTGATTTAAAAAAAATGTGGGAAAAAATGTAGGCACCGCGCGAAAATTTTTCGCAAATTTTGAAAACAAGGAGGACCCTATTAAATTTGTTAATTTTTGGCATTTCGTGGGAGGCTTTAACCCCGCCTAGCCCCCCCCCCCTCCTCTCGTTACGGGCCCGGTTGTCAATGGCAACCCTAACCTTAAGTGTCTACATGTGACATGTATTCCTACATTCATGCTAAAGTTTATTCCATTTTAATCTTTAATCAATTTAAGAGTGGCGGATTCCGGAATTGAGTGTTCGTAGTTCGTCCTCCAAAATTAACAACGTGATGTTTGAGATGGATGTTTACCGACAAAATAGCTTTATTCTTCAAACAGCCACTTATTAAATTCTTATTCACCTCCGCTTATTTTGTCTCAAATGTCCGGAAAAACTTTGACAATCCCAATTAATATAGATGATTTGTTTACAACATAATTCATGACTATTTTAATCAATTTACTATTTTTGTTCCATTTTAATTGTTGTTTGATAGGGCATATTGTCGAAACACTTGTAGTTTGCTCATTATAAGCGTCTTATATTTTCCTAGTCAAGTTCCTTTAGTTTTATTTCCAATCTCTTTGGAAAAAACTGTTACGCTACTTATTGTTTGCGAGTGAGGGAAGGGGTCAAGCATCTGCTCTGCGTTTATAGCCTTTGTTGCGATAAGAATTTATTTTGTTGGTTTACAAATTGCAAACGGTTTAAAACGCATTAATATTTTGTCGCTTGTACAACAAACAACTTACCATTATTTACAGTAAATAATTAAAAAGCCATGGATTAAGTAATTAGCCGAGCAGCAATTCTCCTTGAATGCCCGCAAGCCAGCCAAACGTTGTCGGGTAAGTTCTGAACCATAATGAGATGAGGAGTGTAGGAGGACAGTCCCCCCTCCTCCATTGAATCTATGTTCTGAACACGTACGGATTTAGAAGGTGGGATAATACCTTTTGCAGGGCACTCCATACATTTTTTCTACCCTGAGAAAAATGAAAAATCTGAAATGATCGAAAAATTATAAAAGTTTCAAGAAAAGCATTATTGTTTAAAAGATTTTCCCAGATTCTAATATAGTACAAAAAATTTCAACTAAAAAATAGGCAAAATTTTCAACACAAACTTGAATGTTATATAGAAGCGAAAATTTCGTCTCCAATTTTTAGGAGGGGGGAGGGGGGTCGACCAGCATGGGTATCCTTCAAGACAAAGTCCTAAATCCGTTCCTGCGCTGAACATCCATCTGCTAGTGAGTCGGATCGTTTGTATTTTGCAGAATTGTCCCGTCAACTTCTTCCCACCGCACTCGCCATTATATTTCTTCATCTGAGCTCTCCTCACTTTGCTCGTTTCTAGTCGATTTGTGTCTTCAAGCCGATTCGAGAGCCGAAGATCAACGCTCTATTTCATGTTACATTCTGGCAAGATGGACGCCTCAATTGGAAGCACATCCAGCAACCTACAGGTAATGTATAAAAGGTCGAAATCTATTTGATTGGCTGGTTGGTGTGCCATCTATATTTCATTTTCAATGGGATCCTTTTTCAAACAAAATAAATACTTAAAAAGCCATTTTAGAGAAATTTTATGTAAAAAATTTAAAAAAAAATCAAAAATTTTGCCAAAAAATGGTATACAAACATCAGCGTAAGCCAATTTTTTGAACATAATTTTGGCATTAAATGGCGAATTCTTTAATATTTAAAAAATATTTCCATACATAAAATGTCAACTTTCGGGATATATTTTTCCGAAATTTTAACCGAAAGGTAAAAAAATTAACTCATTCAATAATTAAACTGCATACCTCCATATTCACTAGAAGTCCTATATTCTCTTCTTTCTTGGAAAGAGAGAAGAGACAGATAAAAAATATCATCTATTTGTTCAAAGATTTCTAATGAATTTCTCCTAATTTCAATGTAATTTTTTTCAGTTTTTTGACGCTTAAACCTGGTATGTTGTTGTTGAACAATACACAGTTAGATATTGCTCTCGGGAGTTCTCCAAAAAAGAAAAGAAAACTTTTGACACAATCACAACAAAAGCGTCGTCGCAAGTCAGAAACTAGCAATACAACCGACGGTAGTAGCGCAACTTCAAAACGCACTCACTCAAAGGTATGCATTTAGTTGATTTCAAAAGTATTGCTTTGGACAGATATAAATTGGTTATTTTGCTTACTCTAACAATACCTATTTTAGTCTAAAAACATTCCAATTCCAACTACCTCAACCTTTATCGATGAAACAAAAAAAGGCACTGTTGTCATGAGCCATTCGTCTCCAAAACAGCAGAAAAGACACTCATCGATGAACAAATCCAAGAAAAAGTCCAATTGGCTGCCGTTTTCCCCAACTTCGAAGAAAGCGCAGAGTAATCATGTAATTTTCCAACAACAGCTCCACGACAGACCCTTTACTACTCCTGGGGCAATACCAAATTCGGCCACCATTTTACGGCCTAACACATCATGCGGAGTAAGAACCTATAAATCTAATGAAAAGAAAAAATGAAGGAAAATTAGAGCCATCAACGCATTGCACGGAAAAGTATGTCTGTGGATACACTTAAAAAGGCTGGCAGTTGTGACGATTGCAGTGGCGGGTCAGTGAAAAGCAATGAAATGTTAAAGCGACTACTCAAAGCCATCGAGGTAATGTTTAACTTTACATTTGTGTATTGTTTTTTGAAATAGACATTTGTTTAAGCTATGTAAGGATGACGTCTGTACCATAATGTTAGCCCGACTTCTTCAAGGCTATGTACGACATTGCAAACCTACAGGCATTATTTTATTATATTTTTCCTCAAACTTTTGCATCTTTAAGAAAGTTTGCGTCGCTTGCGCGAATGTGCCCGATTGGATGCTGTCAGTTATTGTTTGCGTACCTTTCGTTTGGCATCCCGGTTCAATTCTTCGTTGACATTTGTTGTTGAGGACACATTGGCCCAAACATTGATGAGTGTGGGAACCAAAGGTTACACTATTCAAAAAAATTAAACAATTTTTTCGCAATTATCCATTAAGATGGAAAATTTATGCTCAAAGTACGCTTGAGTGGAATTCTTCTTTTGTTAGTCGCTCGGCTTTTGGATGATCCAAACGGCGATTGTTGTCACAATGCTCTCCTTCGGCTCATTTCTCGATGCGTGAAATCCCGTTTGTTTTTATTTTGTAAAAAGAAACAAAAGTTGGTTTTTTATTGTTGGAAAATTCTCGAATCCTGAATTTTTTGATGCCAAATTGCACTGATGATTTGTATAGGAAGGAGGAAATTTGAGCTGATTCTTTTCCCTTCTCTTCTTAGTTCCTTTTGTCTCACCACCTTCTTTCTAATTCCTTTCCTCTTTTCGCCTTTACCTGAGACTCATCAGATAGACAGTGGAGATAGATTACGAAGATTTTTTATTTATTTATCCGGTGAGCGGAAGGAAAAAGAACGCGTACCGACAATTACACTCTCCAACATAAAATGTAATCCTTTCTTTGTTTTCCATTTTTTGTTCATTAAGCTCGAAATGCCCAACTTCTCGGTCGAGAACAACACTTTGCTGAACGCTTTGTTATTGTGCTGAACATCACGGCATCATCGATGACTTTCGATGAAAGACAAAAAGTTGCGACAATTGTGGAGAGCAGCGGGGAATTCCTTCTTTTTGAGGTGGAGGGATCTTCCTGTGTCAAAATGGCTCGACTGGTCGAGATTCTCTTCTTTATCGCAAAAAATAGTGAGTTATATAAACGAAATATTTAGATTTAGAATTTTATTTTATAAAAAGGTTATAAAAGTGACTTTCAATTAGATGATTAATAAATTGATGCGTAAATTACCTTTTAACTTTTGGTCGCTCTCATTTTTGATCAAAAATTCCTAGATTAGCTCAGCCTATAGAACAACTAAGGTGGAAAGAAATCTAAAATAGACATTTGCGTTTTTAGTTTTTGCTCTTTATCCGCCATGCCCATTCATTCAGCATTGTCTGTTCTCCAACTTTTTCTTGCTTTGTTTTCTTTACTTTTTTTTTGTTTCTTTGCATCTTCCACTTCATCCTTCCCAATCAAAAAACTATATAGCCGCAAAGAGGAAACATTCTAATCATTTTTTGCCCGTTCTCAATCAAATTTCACCGATCCAACAGAAGGGAAACGAACAGCAGGCAATAGAAGTATTGGTATATAATTAATGGGCACATATTACTTCTCATTCCACCCCCCGTTCCTTTTTCCTTCAACACCTTTGAGCTTTGAGGGGCCAAATATTTGTACGAAATTATCCTCACCCACATCGATGAATGAGCCGATTTACTCCGATTTCTTTAGCTCTTTACTTTGGTCATTTTCTTTTATGAGCTATAGCTATTATTATTATTATATTATATTGATTTTTCCGACGGGTTTTTATTACAAATATTTCATTAATCACTTTGAAAAACATATATCTATATAAAGAATGTCTTTTAGTTTTTAAAGAACAATTTTATAAAATGTTAAAATTTTTATTTGTAGAACGAAATAAGGCGCAACTGGTGAATCAACAAGCAATTCCAGTGCTCAAAACCATTCTTGAATCGCATTTTGCACGGAGATCAGAAGATATAGTACACCAAGAAATTGCACTCTTAACATTGGCCGCACTCAGACAATTCACTAAGACAAGTAAAAATTATAAAATTTTTGTAATACATACATTTGAGATTAGTGTTTGTCACAGTAATTTTTGTAAATTTTCAGAGAAAGGACGTGACCAATTAGTTTCGCTCTCCACTTTGAACATGTGTGAACAATTCATTGCTGAAATGATTACAGATGGTGGGGAGCAACAAAGGAGTAAAAACGGAAATAAACCAACTTTGTGTGGCATCGACTCCGTCATCACTTGCAATAATCAACAATTGCAGGTTCTTTAAAACGGACTGAAATTTATTTTTTAATTTGAGGATTCCCTCTGCGCACTTTGCCTTCGCTGTCTTCCTCAAATGCCATTTCCCTACAGTTTTGAATCATTCCCACTTCAATTTTCACTCCAAAAACACATGCCAAAAGAGCAGAAAAAGACTTTAGCCATGCAAAAAAAGTCAGTTCCCCAATTAGCGCTAATGACAGCTTGGCTAACACTTTTTTATTATAGCTCAAAACAATCGTCGAGAAAGTCGCTTGGACGGAGACGAAGTTCATCACAACAAGCTATGTTAGATGATGATGATGACGACGCACCAAGCAGCGGTTCTAAATTTGGCTCCAAAATTTATGTATAAATCCGTCTTTTGTATCAGATGAGGACATCGGTATTGCTTTGTGTTCGAGCGGTATTGATCCATTGGTTGGTGAAGATTCGATGATGTCCTGCAACGGCGGTCGGAATGATGGCATCGGGACTGATTCCGTGGGAATTGGCGACGATGGAGAGGACGAAAAGGAACTCGACGCTGATCGTCCTTCGCTGGGCTCAACCGCTGCAGTCGCAAAATATAGCCGACAAAAGGAGGCAGAATTAATCGTGAGTATTTTCCTCTTATTAGACACCATTCAGAATTTTATATTTTTGTTTTATTTTACTCCCAAAATTATTATTCCAAATGTACGAAAGACAATGGAATTTACAATTTATATAGGACATGGGTTCTTATATTGTGATAAAATGATATAAATAAGACGAAAAGGACCCCCACTCTGTCAAAAAATCCTTCACCACCAATTCGTTCACCATCTAAATTTACCAGAAGTATATTTAAATTTTTTAATAGACAAAAAAACCACTGAAAAGCCCGCCGAAGTGTATTTGGCAGGGACGGATCTAGGATTTTGCTTGGGGGGGGGGGTTCGGGGTACCCACCTAGGATTTTGGCCTGGGGGCTACCCGTGCTGTCCGACCCCCAATATTTTCGCTTCGGTGCGGTTACAGTATAAGTTCTGTCAACATTTTGCTACAGATTTAAAATCAATCGTACTTCGTAATAAAAAGGCGTTTTCTCCGAAAATATTACAAGTAATTTATTTACATTAACTTTTTTCATTATATGTAGCACAATTATCACCGTTTCTTTGCTGAATTAACTCGTGATGATGTAATGCGAACAAATTCTTCAATAATAAATGAACTTCCGATCTTCGGATTTGCTGGAAGCTCTTATGATTACGAAGCATTTGCACTCGATTGGGCACGCAGAACAAGACCAGTCGGTCAATTTGTGAAGGTGCCATATCCGGATCTCATCGAATGTCCCCTCGATGATATTAGCGTCGTTCACTCTTTGACCCCCACTCCGGGCAACCAAAAGATAAACGGGTCTTCGGAATCTATGCGGTAGGAGTAGAGTCAATAATCCATCAATAAACACTTTTAAACATACAAAATTCAGTCAGATGGTTGTGCAAACTATTGCACGTGCTCGAGACCAGTCCAATTTTCGGCGTCGCGTTGTCTTCGATCTCGACAATTCTACAAATACAGATAATTTCCAGCTGGATAACAATGATGCAGATCGAATTTATAAGCCCATAGGCGAACACTTACAATTTGAAAGTCGTTTTGATTCGGGTAACCTCTGGAAAGCAATTCAGGTGATTGGCTTTTTTAAAAGTTATCTTTAATTGGTTTCAAGGTCCATTCTATTCAAATGCTTTATGTTTTAAGGTCACACCAACCGAGTACGAATTGATACTCTCGCCGGACATCAATCAGCATACTATGCATTTCCAATGGTTTTACTTCGAAGTTTCGGGGATGCGAGCTGATGTTCCGTATACATTTGAGGTGGTGAATTGTGTGAAGAGTTCTTCAATGTTCACTAGAGGTGAAATTTCAGCACACCTGTGTTTACAAAAATTAATGAAATTTATGTAGGAATGCAACCAGTTTTCTTTTCTGTGATTGAGGCAATCCGTCACAAGAATCCAAGTTGGGCGCGTGTTGGGTCCTCCATTTGTTATTATCGAAATCGGTATTCTGTACCGACATCAGTATCCAAGTTGGAGCAAAACAGTAGGATCCACCAAAAAATTATAATTAATCTACTGCCTTTAGACAAGTCTTCCTCAATCACTTCTTCTGATAGTGGCGTCCAAGTTACGGCAAAGGCACCACCGTCACCCACCGTTGAATGTATGCAACAGCATCAAAGGCGCACCAGATCAGTCACCCGAGCCGCATCATCTGCCGTGGCAACAATTGGTTCGGCAAAATTTCAGCAAACACTTCGACGCCGAACAGAAAGCAATGACCCGGTATCAGCAAATCAACTGTTGCTGAACACAGAGGAAAAGGAATTGGGAGGAGGAATAACAATGTCGAAGGACAAGGAAAAGACAGATGGAAAGTAAAGATTTTTACTCATCAGTATTTGGTTTCTGTATTCGATTATAATATTTGACTTACCTAATTTTTGGACTTTAAGAAACTTTTTCTCACTGCGTTTCACTTTACAATTTGCACATGAGGCCGATGTTTGCTACATAGCCTACCATTTTCCCTACTCATATACAAGATTACAAGTCGGGGAAAATAAAATTCAAGTCTATGTTTATAATTTTAGGCCACCTTGGAGCGAATACTTTCTCCAGCTTTTGTTTCCTCCGATATTTATGTCGATAGACAACAGTTGACAACATCGTTAACTTCAAATAAGGTCACACTGTTGACAATCACTGCTGCTAACAGTACCACAAAAACGGTCATTCAAAGTCGCGAACTGATTTTGATTACAGCACGAGTTCATCCTGGAGAAGCGAATTCATCGTGGATCATGCATGGTGAAATGAAAAATACGTATAATATAAATTGTAAAATATATGTAAATTCAGGTCTGATCACATTTCTATTATCTGCTCATCCATTGGCTGTTCGTTCCCGTGAATTATTCATCTTCAAATTGGTTCCGATGTTAAATCCGGATGGCGTTATCAATGGGAGGTAATTCACTTGGTTTATATATATATTACTTCCGGGCTTTTAAAATTAAATAAACAACATTTAATAGCAATTTTTCCCTCTAATAAGTAAGATTTACCTGTTCCGACGCTATATTAAAGCCATTATTAGCACATATTTTCACCATTTAAACCAAAATCTTTTCAACTTATATATCTTTAATGAATAATTGTTATCTTACCAGTAAAATATCCTACGTGTACAAGGGGGGGGTCAACTTTTGGCCAAACTTTTGACCCCCCAGGAGGGTCAGAGGCCATTTTCCGTATTTTTGACTTTTTTTCAGCTAAAAATCAATAAATTTTTCAAAAATATCTTGTGTAATATTGAAAAAAAAACATTTTTATGTCATGCATGTAATCCAGACATGTAATTTTTGAATTTTTATTAGCCATTTTTTCTCGTAATTTTAGCTCCGGTGACTTTTGACTCAAAAGTTTTGTGTGGAGGCCTGGTGCGGGAAAATTTTGAGAAAATTGGTAACTTTTTAAGAAAATTGAATGAAAAAGTCTGACATTTTTCCTTATGAAATTTTAAAATTTTGGTTTTTATTGCATTTTTAATTGACAATTTTTTGGCCCGTACTTTTAATCTTTAAAACCTCAAACTTTTGACTTTTGAAGTGGGGGGTTGACCCCCCCTTGTACATGTATGAAAATATCCTAATTAAAAATAAGTAAGAAATAGAAGCAATGTATTATATATTAAAAAAAAGATATAGTAAAAACAAACTTAAGCAAGCTGCGGTACGTTTTCTTTAGGCAGTAAGAGGCTGGTGGCGTACTTATGCGTCACTTATTTTGCTAATCAAAAAAACCTTGGCCAACAAATTTTATTTTTCTTTGTAATATATGTGAAAATTTTAGCCATAGATGTTCTCTGTCAGGTCAGGATTTGAATCGAGTTTGGAACGATCCATCGCCATTACTTCATCCAACTATTTACCACACTAAAGGACTCATCCAATACATGGTAAATTTTTGAGAAAAAAGTCTTCCCCGTAATTCTGTTTTATATATTAGGTCGACATCATTCACAAGCGACCGTTCGCTTTTATAGATTTGCATGGTCATTCACGTAAGGCCAATATATTCATGTACGGTAACAATCCGGATGAGTCATGGCGCCAATCTGATTGTGCGGCGGACGGGGCAGAAACTGAAGACCAACAACACCAGCGATACGCTCTGTTACCAGACATTCTGGACAAGGTATTAGTCCTTGTCATAATATATGCATTACAGCATTCTTTTTTTTAAAGATTTCCGGTTCATTTGCACGAAAAGATTGTGCTTTCTCTATCACCAAGACCAAGGAGTTCTCCGCAAGGGTGGCCACTTGGCGTCAGTTTGGCGTCGAACGGGTGTACACAATGGAATCCACCTACTGGGGATTTGACCAGGGATCCAAGACGGACAGACAGGTTTTCACATTCCGATTTGTACTTCAAAAACATTTTGACAAGTTCAGATCAAGATGGCCGACTTGAAGGACATGGGTGCCGAGTTGGTAGAGGGACTGGTACAGCTCAGGGAACAAACCGCATAATTTCTAACTGTTTGTCTCTTTTCCTCAATGAATATTTCACAGATCCATGTCCTCATTAAAACAATAAACGACAATACTTTTTGTTTGTTTATTTCTCTTACAACTTCTCTCTTGTTTTTTTACTGTCTTCCGAACTTCCGATTGGTTTTTGTGTGTTTCCGATGAATCTAGTCATCTTTGGATAAAAATATAGTCCTCTTATTAGAGCAAGTGTACCGTTTTTAATTAATTTATTTCCGTACGTTTTCCTCAAAGATGTTAATATCGGCTTTTTTACCATTAGTATTAATATAATATCGTTTATTTTAAAGTGCCATTTGTAAAGCATATTCGAAGTCTGTTTGTAAATTTCTTGGAATCTTTCTAATAAAATACCAGATTGGATTTATTCACTGGTAAATCTTAATTTTTGTGTATTGCATTTTATTTCGTATTGTGCATATGTCGTTTCGTATTATGCATATATCGTTGCCCCAACTTTTCCCATCCATGTCTGTTTTATGTTTATTTTCGGAATATTAAGTTGTTACAACGGCTGGATAAATTAATGAATTAATCTTTTCCTTACAATGGCTGGTTTTTATTTTTGTTTAGGTCCCAATTCAATTCCATTCAATCGATTAATTTTGTTGGCATTTTACGAATAAATTTTAGAAAATAACTTTGGTTAATTGAAAAGGACCAAACAATAGTTTAAAAGTGGTTACAATAAAAGGAACGGAGGGATAGGGGTAGACATAGTCCTGCTGGGGGCATGAGAGATGAACAACAGCAGGTATGAGATGGTGATGGATAATGGATATATATCGGCCGAGTTTTGTTTTGGCCTTGTTCTTTCTGTTTCTTTTAATTTCTAAATTTCATTTTATTTGAACAATGTATTTTTATTTTATTAGATGGAAGAGTTCCGTTCAAATTTTGACGTAATTTAAATTCGCGTAATTTTTTCATATTTTCCCCTTAAAGGAAAAAGCGAATAAACCATTTTTTGATTTCATGGCTGTTTTTCAACATCCTAATGGTGGACAAAATTTTTCAAATAAACGGTAAAAGCCAATAAAACGTTGATTCTATACTTAATAACACACATATCAAAACAAGAATGGAACTATGGTTTTGGTATTTTTAATTTCCGATAGACATCTCAATTCAAGTTAAAATTCTAATTTCTTAAATCATTTGTTTATGTTACAGGTAATTATTGAAATCAGTTAATTCATGATGAATTAATGATTTCTAAGAATTACCTGTAACATATATACAATCCAGCCCCAATTATAAAAAACTAATAAAAAAATTATTACCATTTCCTTGTTTAGTTTGTTACATCAGTCACACACTCTCACGCTCCACTTTTCGAACTAATAAATATGCCATTTGAACAAAAAAAAGAAACAACAAAAAGTTGTTTTTTTTCAACAAGAAAGAAATAAGTCACCTCGACATTGCCCCACGCATTCCACGAGGCACAAAACCGCCTCCTCTGCCTCGCCCAGCCCCTCGACCACCACTAATTCCTCGTGGCATCGCTCCACTCCCACTCCCAACACCATGCGATGCCGAGGGTTGGGATGAGTCAGTGCCAGTGACATTCTCGAAACTGTTATCCTTTTGGTGGCCATAATGACCTCGAGCTCTCGGTTTGAAGCCTTGTTTTTATACTTATATTAGTCCCCCAAACGAAATATGCAATGCATTGCCCTCCTCCATACCTTTTGCTCCCCGTCCAGGCCAATATTTTCTTTTGGTTTCTCGATTCTCGTCTCTGTTAGACTCATCTACAGCATCAAATTCGGCCTCCAAATTTCGCTCTTCGTCCGCCCAACGCTGCAACTTTTCACCTTTTGTCCTTGGACGATCTATGAGAAATTCCATATAACGAAACCTTATTTAAAATTAATTTTAGGGTTTAAAATGAATGATAACCTCGTTCAGAAAGATCCACATCGGCCAAACATTCATCAACATCAAAATCGCGATTCTGTAAAGAAACTCGAGAATATCTTATGGTTTAAAATAACAAGGTGCGAATAATTTTTTTGGTAAAATATAGATGAATATCGATTAAAAAAATCGAAATTTATTTATATCGGCATTTTTGTAATGGAAAATATTCATTCCAAAACCAAAATAAATTCACACCTTTCTCATAATTCCCTATATTAATGCGCGCTTACAGGAACTAAAAGTTTGTGAAAAAAATTCAGAACACCGGCCATGCGCATGTGAGCCAAATGAGCTGGCCCAATGACATCAATTCGTACATGCATTCTGAATACAAATTTGTGGTATTATTCAAAATGCTTCAACAATTTACGGGCTTGCATAATGGGCATAGCGATAATCACCGGATTGGAGCAACTCCAGCTCCTGTTGTCGATCCTTGGATGAAAAGGCACCACAAATTGAGATGAAACACTAAAAATATGAGCAAGAAAATACAATCGTAATAATTAAACAAATATTTGGAATTCCCAATATTACGGGTTGTTAATTGTTATTGTTTATTGTGGCTACACAGGATACTTAAAGTATCTCTGACGTGTACCAAAGCAAAGCATGAAGTCATAAAGGGATGTTCAAATGAGATGATACAATAATACATTTGATGTAATGAATGATGGAATAAGTGATGTGCATAAAATAAGAAGTGACAATGGTGGATATATTGTGATATCACATCATGATATATATAAACTAGTCCAGAGGTTATTGATGGAGTGAGTGATTGGAGTTTTAGGGATCAAAAGAGGTAGTTTATAAATGAGTTTTGAATAGTGAAAACAGCAATGGAGTTATTTTTCTGGAGGATGGTCAGGAAAGGTAAGGGGTAGATTGTTGTATTGTTCATAAGTAACGGCACCGCCAGACCCTAATTAAGTTTCCAACTAAAAAATAAGAGATTCTTGAAGAAAACTCGCGAATTTTTAAATTTTTTGAAAATTATAACCAAAATCGCTGCGCCTTCGGAGCGGCATAATTTTTTTTGGAGGGGGGAGGAAGGGTCGGCCAGCCTGTGTGTTCCCCCCAAGACCAAATCCTAGATAAGTCTATGGATTAAACAACCCGTAATTATTCTCTTATTCGTAACATTTCTTATTTATTATCCAATTTGTTAAGTTATTACCACTTTAGCCATTTATGTGTTTTTTCATACCTTGAATTTACGACAAATGCGTTGCAGAGTGGAACCTCTGGAGCCCAAAATACGACCGCAATAATTAATGGTCGGATAACGAAATACCGGAACCAACACTTGTTTTGAAAGTTTAATTGGGCGATTGATATCAACCTGTTAAAAAATAATTGATTCGTTATAACCTATGGTAACTCTTTATTCAACATTCCTGCCCCACCTCCAGCCAATCCGGATTATAAACTTCCTCTAATTTTGTTGACTCATTGGCAAGCAATCGTTTTGAGTTGCTTAGGCGACTATTTATTGAGGGATCCAAACTTTCAATGTAGCCCAATTCTTGGCGCAATTCCAGCACCGAATTCTGAATCATTTTATTGGCTTTTTCAAATACAAAATCAATAACTGATGAAGTACCTGAGTTTCTACTTCCAATGGACTTTGAATGTCATGTTGTGGGTAATGAGTGCTTTGGTGAAAGTTCTTTGACTGTCTGAGATCATCTGCATAGCTTCTTAGCACTCCTGGCGGAGCTGCCGGATACTTGAAATTGCAATTATGTAATAAATTTTGATGTAAAACATACTATACTAACCGAGACAAGAGCGTATCTTGGTTGTTTGAATTCTATTGGAGATGGTGGTATGTCTTGTCCCATGGATTCAACAAATGGACGTTTTCTTGAACTGCTCGAAGATGGCACCCCATTTAGAAAACCTGCTCCTTCATTGATTTCATGCTTGATCACTTAATTGATTGTATGAACTTTGAATTTAAATGGTTAAATTAATTATACTTTAATTTGAATAATCAAATTGATTATATTAAAAGACGAACTTGATGTTGGACCGGAAGTATGAGTCGACACACGGGGTGGACGATTATTTATTAAGAAAGCACTCCCGCCAATTGCTGATTGGTTGTTATAGTCATCTTCACTGGGTCTAATGGTGTCCATCGGTTGGTGTTTTTGTTGCTGTCGTCTGGCTAACTGTAAAAATAGAATCACTTGTTAATGGGTCTTAATTTTTCATATTTAGATTGAAGGGTAGACCCTGGACTATCATATATTTCTATTTCACATACCATCATCAATGCAATCTCTTCACGTTCCTTTTCCTCATCCAATATTTGATCATAGTTGTCTTGGCGGTAAATATGTTGGCGACCGACGTTTTGAGCATGTCGTGCGTCAGTCGGAACTTCACTGTCAATAGTTGTTAATGCGGATGTATGCCCAAGCGAATGTCCATGTGCTTAAACAAAGTTCAAAACTCACAAAGATCATCAGTAAAATGCAAAGTCATCATTATTTAATGGATAAAATGAATTTCCTACCGGATTGATTGTAGGTTAACGGGGGCATTGGGGACTGACAAGAGCTTCTTCCTCTTCTAATCTCCTCATCATCAAAAAACTGTTGCTTTCTTGGTAGATATTCTGACACCGGACCTCGTTGTTCTCGCTGTTCTTCCATTTCGTCAAAGCGACTTTTTATAATGGGAGACGGCTGAAGCCGATGTTCGGAATATTTGTTTGAAATACCAGTGCTTGCTGATGTTCCGTCTAATAAAATTACATTTTATTTACACACTATCACAGTGCGGGTACAGGTACAGCCAGTAAATCCGAATGTACTCGGAATGGATTTTCAATGTTTAATCATGTTGCACCAAGGGTGTAGCCAGGATTTCATTTCGGAGGGGGCCCACCACCAAAATTTTTGGCGACCTTTTTTTTATTTGTCGAAGTCGATTTTTAGGGGTGCATTTTTGTAATACACTGAAAAAACGGTTTTAAAGGGTGTATTTTTGGTCTAGGAGCTAAATTTTCATAGTTTTACGGCGCTGATAGGCGCCGTGCGAAAACTTTGACAGATTTTTGAGTTCATAAGGGAAAATTTATTGGAAAGCCGACTGGCGCAGTGGCGAATGTTTTTTAGAATTTTGAAAACATGTGGATCCTATTAAAAATTGTAATTTTTGGCATTTCGGATAGGGCCCGGGCCCCTGCGGCAGCCCTGCCCCCAAGGGCGTAGCCAAAAAATTTTCGGGGGGGGGGATCCAAAAATTTTTGGCGACCTTTTTTTTATTCGCGCCGAAAAGTCGATGTTTAGGGGTGTATTTTTGGTTTGAGAGCTCAATTTTCATTGTTTTGCGGCGCC
>JAQIYK010000137.1:0-19670 GCA_034700465.1 Rotylenchus robustus
TTTCGAACTTTTGTATGGAACATAATCTTTACACTATTTAAAAACTTTTCAACAGAAAATATGAATTTTTTGACAGGATGTTGATTTTAGCAAAGCGAATGAAAGTTTAAAATGCCCAAAAATGGGTGTTATTTGCATTGTTCGGATGTTGGTTATTTATGATATAAAATTTCCTGCAGTTTTTCATGGAGAGTAGGACAGGGCAGTAGCTATCGCTGTGTGAATAGAACAGTAGCCGAAAAACTCGTTACATATTTTTTTACGGACATGCACAGAAAATTGCGGCTTTTTCAATAGTAGAACACACGTGGGGGTACGTGCTGCTGGTAACCCCCCCTGGATCCGTACTTGGGTTCAAGTTTGCGTTACTATAACTACTATATACATTGAACAATTGAAGAAATATTAAAAAAAAACCCTTTTTAATGAGAAATAGTGAAATAGTTTATTTATGGGGTAATCGGGGCGGGGAGTTCAAAAATGACCTTATTTTTGAAAAATATCGCCAACATTTTTGAGTTAGGGGCCTAGGTTCGGAGGAATTTCTGTTCCTTCATTGGATTCGGGCGAGTGTTGGTGGGGAGAATTCCCAGTCCTATATTGGATTCGGTCTATTCAAACTCAACTACCTCCTCCATTAAAATATCTATTTTTCTCTAGCTAGTGGATTTTCACTATTTTACAAAAATTAAAAAATGATTAAAATACCTCGAAATCGGGTACATAATTTGGGGAAAAATTGGCAAAATAAATTCAAAATTGAAAAAATCGCGGAAGGCATTTCAAATTTCGAAATTGAAAAACCTTGAATATTTCGAAATTGCTGGGAGCTAAAGCTTCAATTTCGCAGTACATCATGAATTTTTAATAAGGGACATTAAAATTCACACATCCCCCCTCACTAGCTACGCTACGCCCTTGAATTTAATGTCCAATTAATATTTTATCCAGTTTTTCTGTCGGCGTTGATTGCGATCCAACTGCACTGGAAATAGCCGAAAAAAATATTGCCAAAACCGATTTAAAAACCGTCACACAATTTATTGCTGCAGATGTGAGAAAGAAATTGCCATTAAATAACAAATTTGATGTTGTTTTGACCAACCCACCATTTGGAACCAAGAATAATCAAGGTGTGTAAAAATATGTAAATATGTATAATAATAATAATAAAATTTAGGGGCCGACATTGACTTTGTATTAGCAGGTCTTGATATACTCAAGGAAGGAGGGAGGCTTTTCTCTTTACACAAAAGTTCAACTCGCAATTTTCTACTCAGAAAAACTGAAAAATTGTCGGCAAACGTCAAAGCGGAGTGTATTGCAGAGATGAGATGGAATTTAGATTCAACATATAAATTTCATAAAAAGAAAAGTGTTGATATCGAAGTCGATCTTTTTTGTTTTGAAAAAGGTTGAAGTAAAAGTTAGGTTAATTTTAACATTACAATAAATCGTTCGTTAAGCAGAGAGAATGTATGAAGTAACATTTATTAAAAACTGAAAAATTGAATATTTTGAGGCGACAGGCATTTTTTTATGGCAGGTCAGATATCGTATATGCTTTTGTCATCTGCTAAATAAAACGCTCAATAAAATATTCGGCAAAATTTCCAAATTTGAATTGTGTAATTTTCGACGAGACGAGAGAATCACTGGTGTGTGTGTGTTGTTTTTGTTGAAGAAAAAGTGTCTTCGAAACTTCATCTTCTTTATATCTTATATGGGCAAGGGGGTGAGTCGGCTCAAACTCTCAAGACGGGGGGAGGGGTAAAAATTTCGGCGCGGTGAATTTTTTAAAATGTTTAAAATTGATTTTAAAGGAAATTTTAACTAAAAACAACGCGCCGCGCCGTAGGCGAAATATACAGAAAATTTTGAAAACAAAAGGGGGTACTCTATTAAAATTTTGTGCCTCCACCCCAATTTACGATGGGGGTACCCCGTCGGAAAAAATTTACGACAGAAGGGGGGGGCAGGGGTTGAACCGGGCCCGACGGGCCAGCCCGAGCCAAAATCCTTGGGATTCGACGAGACGAGAGAATCACTGGAAGAGCTCGGATTTCCCATCTGATGTCATTGCTTGCTTTGTTGTTGTTGTTACTGATTGTGATCCATTATTAATCGATCATCGTTGTTTGTTGTAATAATATGTATGTATTCCCAAATATGATTTTGTCATCTGCTAAATAAAACAGGCTAAAAATGCTCAATAAATTATTCGGCAAAATTTCCAAATTTGAATTGTGTAATTTTTTGCATAAACAGAATTCTTCAAACATATATGTACATGTGCAACGTCTACCGCCACATGAAGGTATGTTGAATTATGGCCTTGGACAATTTTTAAGAGAATTTTTAATTTTATGGCAGGTCAGATATCGTATTAGGTTTATTATCCTATCATTATTTTTAAAACAAATGTGTTTTAGTAACGACACGACCTCCTCCATGGAGGCGTTGTGATTTGTCATGTACAATTTGTTGTTTGGATTCTGATTATATCTTCCATCCTCACGAGCACACAATTTCAATGGTTAGTTTTGAAACAATTTTTGATGCAAATTGCAACAATATGATCATGATAATTCACGGAGGTGGTGGGCATTTCTTCTCCCCCCCCCTCCAATAATCCGTCTCCCCTCCTCTTTCTGCCTCTCGCGTTTTCTTCAGCCCTTCCCCCTTCAATGATGGTGATAATGACCCAGATTTGGTTGTGACAGATTGCTCTCCCCGCCGACCACAACCAACTCTGTTGAGAGGTGGGCAACCAACAGGATGATAATATATATGTAGTTAGTTCCCCACCTTGAATTTGGCTGGGATATTAATCCCTTTTACCGCCTCCTCCCCACACCCATAGATAGACCAAAACCTCCTTTCTCCCGCGTTCGTTTTGGCGTTGCAGTTGCGCCATCATCACCAACCACAATCTGCTGGGAGGGGGTGAGTAAGGGGTTACTGGTGGTGGTGGCGAGGTGAATGTCATCGTGAATAATATTAATGATGGACGCAATCACACCATCGCAAGCATTCATCCACCATCCAGTTCTGTCCTTCCCCCGGCCCTCCCAAATTTCGGAGGTGATCTTCAAACAAACCAGTCATCCCTTCTCTCATCCCCGCCCGTTTCACCCGTTCATTCCATGCCCTGCGGCGACTCTTCTTCTCCTTACTCTTCCTCCCCAACCCTTCTATCTTCTTCATCCCTTTTTCGCCTTCTCCTCTTCCTCTCCCACCCCGCCACTGGTGGCAGATTGCCCCATTTTCGGCGCCTGTTCCGTTCGTTCGCTCTCCCCCACTTCCCTACTGACGATGAGTGGAGAAGGACGGGGCAATCGAGGAGAGAGGGGAGAAGGAGGAGAACACGGAAGCATGCGGGCGGGGCGAGTGGTGTATTGGATTTGCGGGGAGCGCATGTATGGAGTGGCGGGGGGGGAGGGGGGGGAAGGGGGGGGGGGTTGGGGAGCGTCGTCATCCCGTTTGTCGTCGTCGCCCTGCTCGCCCGCCTGCCTTTCGCTCCCCCCGCTGGCTGTCATTTCGATCTATCCCCTCCCCTCCCCCTCCCCACCCACCTTCTCCTCAGTCCAGTTCTTCATTCTCCTCACTTCATCCCTCCCATCCATCCGGATGATTCCATCCACCCCTTCCTTCCTTTTCCTTCCACCCCATTTTTTCACTTTCTTCCCCTTTTCAGTGGTGCCAACATGTTGCTCTTCGCGCTTCTTTCGCTTTTCCTTTACATGTGCCCGCTTTCTTCCCTGGCCCAGAAGAATATCTCCTCCTCCGTATGTGCCTCCGATTCATTTGTTTGTCCCCGGGAGGGTGCTTGCATTCCGATGGACTGGGTCGGCGATGGAGAGAAGGACTGCGAGGACGGAGCGGATGAGCAACAAGATGGAGAGGCACAAACGACCTTTTTGGGGAGCAGAACAACCGGCACTACTGGCAACGAGTCGACGACCGATGGAAGGGCAGGCCGAGAGGACCCATTCGCGATGGTCAACTTCACCGCCTCCTCCACGCCGTCGTCCATTTTGGCATCTTCGACGACGACCCCAGCAGAGGAGGATCCGTTCTTCGCTTCCACACTGTCCCCTGCATCTTGCGACGATCCGGCGGAGCAGTGCTCACGTCCCTTGGAGCAATGGGTTGGCCAACTGGCGCATGTGCTCGAGCAGGTCGATGATTCCAATGCCTCCTCGCTCTTCCAGCACCCCCAAAGGTGGTTTCTCTTCCGCTTCTTCTCGGACTAAATAACTTTCCGCTTTTACTTTCCAGCTTGGCGCTGCTGTCTCGGGGTTGTCCTCTGCTCTCTGCCTGTTCCGCCTGTCCTCCACTGTCCCATCCGCTCTCCCCATGGACTCGTCTTCAGCTATTCCTCTGTGAACTGCTCGGACCCACTTTGCGTGACCACGCCGGCTGTCTGCGAGCACCATTGCCCCGGTCCTCTGCGCAATGTGGCTGGGACAATAATGGCAGGTGAGTTCACGGCGGAAAGTAGTTGGACATGACTTGAATAAATAAGAGCTCTTTATTTCTTTCCCAGCAGGAGCGACGACTTTTCTGCCGCTCTGTCATCTCCATGCCATTTTCTGCGCCGTTCCTTCAGCAACATTCGTTGCTTGGAGGCGGTCTCACCCGCGGAGTGCACCGAGTCCGCCCTGGAGATGGTCAGTCCGAACGGCGAAACGGATAAACTCGTAATTTTTACATTTTTGTCAGTTGGCACCGTTGCGCTCCGAGTTGGAGCACTGGATGGAAGAACTGGAGTGCGGGAACATTCCTTCCAACGCAACTGGCAAATCAGCCCAAAACACAACAACGACAACAGCAACATCAGAGAAATCGACACAAACATCACCAACGACAACAACAACAACGACAACATTGTTGATCACTTCCACCAACTCAAAGTCTTCGTCCCCGCCACTTCCATCCGCCGTCGTGTTGCCCTCGCCGGGAGATGCGCTCGCATCGCTGGTGCATGCTGATCGCATTTGCGAACGGCGAGATCAGCCCGGCGGATGGGGGACTCGCGAGGAAGCGACCATCTGGACAAAGGTTGGTGGCAATAATTTACTTTTTATAGACCTTTAAAGTTTACATTTTTATAATATATTAGGTTTTTTGGGTACTTAAACTTTATGGGATTGTTTGTAATGTTGTATTGGACAGATCTGTGACCGGTTGGATGTGTTGCGGGCCAGTCGCCAGTGTTTAGGGGAGTTGGCGCGGCGAGAGGGGTCGAGATGTGCGGGTGGGGACAACAAGGTTGTTGTTTGTTTATCCATTACATTGACCAGTGATCAGCAACAACTTTTCCAGAGTACCAACAATACATGCGCACTGATTGAGCAGTTCGGCCGTGCAGTGGACTGTGCAGCGAGTACACTGAACGAGCTGTGCCCGGTGGATGCGCAAGAAGCGGTGGTTGGAATCCAGGTCGGTTGGTCAGCAGGAGGAGGGAGTTCAACATGGTGCACAATTGTGGATAGAGTTTGTGGGAGGGGATAAGCAACAGACTGATGAGAAGGTAGTGGTGGTCGATGTGGTCTATCCGGCTACTTCTTCAGGAACAGCTCAACGACGAAGCAATCGCCCGCCAATGCTTCGCTCAGCAACCCCAACAACAAAGTAATCAGGAAGGGAGAGAGGAGGCCGAGTTCCCGCTTCGACCTCTGAACCCGAGGTGCTCTCCGGAACAAGTAAAAAGAGGCTTTTATCTGATTAACATGTCCAACAAACCACCAAACGATCTCTTCAGGAAGAGTCTTCTTTGGCCTGTCTTGTGCAACTTGCTGAGCTGAACGGACGTATCCAGCGGATTCCCTCTCTGCACCTGCTCATCGCCGACAATTCATCTCTGGTCAGTTATTTTTTTGTTTGTTTGTTTTGACAAAGCATTTCCTTCAAAGGGTCCCATCTGTAAACTGTTCGCCAACTACGAGCAGTGCCTAGACGAGAGAGTGTTCTCGCGCGGCGCCGGACATCGATGTTCCTTCAACTCGCCGCTGAACGCACTCGCCAGGTCCAACTCCCTCCCATCTCCCCTTCCTTTTGTAAATATATGTTCAGAATCGGTCTGTCCCCGTTGTGTTCCTCCTCCGCCGGCCATCTTCTCCCCTCCACCCTTTCCCCTTCCTCCTCCTCCTGTCTAATCGGTGCACTTGCCCCGACCAATAATGCAGCACCGGTCGCCCTCTGTCAGGCACCTATGGATGCAGTGGGCCGCGCTATCGGGTAAGTGTTCGTAATTTGATTTTGATTTTTTGGAGTACACTCAAAACATAAAATCGAAAAAGGGATTTCTGAAAAACAAAATTGGTTATTTTATTTTATATTTGACACTATGGTGGTCATTTGTCACCGACTCTCCCCCTCCACCCAACTTTTCCACTTTTCTCTCCGGGGTTAATCGCTTTGGGATCACAAATTGGGGGATGTTTTTTGTTGGAGGGGCTTTACCATCATCGTCGTCCTCCTCAATCAGTTCATCCCTCCCTCCCTCCCATCATCCATCATCTCTGTTCACCATTCATCCATTTCATTGTTCGTTTTCGTTCGTTCAGCGCAATGCTGCAGGGAGTGCACGGACAGGCCCACCTGTGCAAGGCGTTCTATTCCCTGCGCGGTGCATTCCAATGCGCACAACGGGCCGTTGGTGAGCGATGCGGGGCGGCGGAAGCGGATTTGGGGGTGCAACTGGGACGAATGCTACAGAAGGCAAGTTTTGGAATCGGATTTGGTGGGGGAGGGGGGGGAGGGAGGGGTAGTGAACACACAAATATATCCAGTTTATCATACTGGGAGATGATGACAGCAAAAAGAATGGAAAAAACGCATTTTTTTTATTGTTTTATAACAAAATAATTTCCCAATATTTTTTGGTATGTGTCAGAAATGAAAAGTGTCTTTAATTTCTGTGGACTTTGGACTTCGCGATTTGAGAGGAAGACTCCAATTTCAGTTGGAGTCATTGGGCACGGAGGAGGGTTGTCCCCGGGAGGAACCAGCCCAGCTGGATGCACTGCTCGCCCGACAGGTCTCCCCACGAAGGCCTTCCCCGCCGTCCGTTCCCCCGCCTCTCCGGCGACCGCTCGTCCCCCAGGCTCGTCCGCTGCCCCCATCTACCTCCCAATCGCTCCCGCCGGCCTCCCAATGCGACGATCAACAACACCAACGCTTCACGGAGTGTGTGCAGCCCCTGACCGCCTTCCAACCCGTGGGCACTTTGACGATGACAATTATCGATCAATAGTTTACTGTACCTGACAGCACCCCCTTGCGGTGATCAAGCAGCCCCGCCAGATTGAAACCGCCTGCGGAGCATACCGCAACTTTTCGGAGTGTCGTACCAAATTGAACGGATGCTACCCACTTTGGGCACGAGGTATGTCCGCCATGTTCGAGTTCGCTTGTGGCAGAGGCTTGGATCTGTACTTAGAGGTGAGTGGGGGTGGGGAGGTGAAAGAGAAAGAGAAAGGAAGGAGGAGAGGGAGGAAAAGCGGGAAGGGATAAGTGCACTTTGTTTGTCCTTTTGTTCGGTTTGTTTCCCAATATTTGCATTTCCAGGTGCGCCAGTGCATTCGGCGCAACATTGCACGGCAAGACATCAAAGTGAGTGAACTCAACAGAATCCAGTCCGAATTGCTCCTCCGCCCCTTCTCCCACAGGAATGCGTGATGGCATTCTCCCGGGGGGCGCCTCAAGACGCGTGTCCCTCCTCGCAACGCCTTTTGGAGTGCGCGGAGCCGGGCATTGCGCAACGGTGCGGGCAGCGAGCAGCACACTTCGTACGCGAATACGTTGCCGAATTCGCGAGGGCCGTGGACGCGAAGTGCGAACTAATGGCGGGGCAAGGGAAAGTGGAAAATGAGCAGAAGGGGGAGACGGATCAGGAACAGAAGCAGGAGGAGGCGGAGGGGAACAGCGAACAAACGCAGCAGCCAAGTCGTAAGCGGGAAAGGGGAGACAAAGAACCAAAGAAGGAATGGGAAGTGCGAAGGGACACCCTTCGACAAATACTCCATGACTGTTCGATATCCACCAAAGATCCCGGTTGTACTGCTGTGATTGGTCTTGTCCAGTCGATCTTTTCCGACTTCGCCTTATCTTTGTGCCTCTTTCACTTTCGTTCCCTTTAGCAATCGCCGCCCTGAACTGTTCCCAAGACCAGTCTCGACTGATCCGTCGCTGTGCCGTCCCGTTAGAATCTCTACATACTCAGCTCGGCGCTTTGTTTCGGGGAGGTCTCCAAAATGTGTTGAAAAATCTGAACGGACTGGCCCCACTGTTCGCCCAAGGTTTGTTCCCATTTCCCTTTCCCTTTTTATTGGTCCTTCCGATAGGATGTGCACTGAGTGCCGAGTTTCGCCAATGTGTGTCCCCGTTGTCCACTTTGCCCCCCTCCGCCGGACATTCGTCCTGTGTGGTGTCCAGTTGTTTGGTAGCTGCCGGCGATGGCATTTGCAACCAGCCGGATGCCAGCCAGGCCATCGACACCCATTTGGGTTGTGTGTTCCGCCAAGTCCGTTCTCCTCCTCCTCCCAGGCCCGTGTCCTGGATTGGATTTCAAAGGGGGGACTATGTACAAAAATTTGTGGCGACCTTTTTTATTCGCGCCGAAAAGTCGATTTTTAAGGTGCATTTTTGTTATTGCACCGAAAAGGCGATTTTTAGGGGTGTATTTTTGGTTTGAGAGGTCAATTTTCATAGTTTCCGATAGGCGCTGCGTGAAAAATTTTCACCGATTTTGGGTACCAAAAGGGAAATCATAATGAAAAACTATAGTTTTCGCTGCGCCGCGGCGAAAATTTTTAGCAAATTTTGAAAACAAAAGGGGGACCCTATTAAAAATTTAATTTTAGACGTTTCGGGGGGGGGAGGCTTCAGCCCGGATAGCCCCCCCCGGATACGGGCCTGCCTCCTCCCAACTTTATCTTCCAAAACATTGCTTGTCTCGTTCCCTCCTTTAGATTTCAGACCCCGAGTTCGGCAAGTGTCTACGGTCCACTCTCGGCCCCATCAAACAGTTCAACATTGCCTCCCTGCGCCAAGCACTGCCCCAGTTCATCGACTGCGTCCAATCCATTGTGTTACGCTCTTGCGGGTCCATCCCGCTGAACGTGCTTCGTGTGCTGGCCTCCAAGGACAACATTTGTCCGGTTGGGATTGGCTACGAACAACAACAACAGCAAACTGGACGAGAGGTACTCTTTCCTCTGAATTAATACATTGATACTCTCTCCACTCCAAAGGCCTTGTCTATTGTGTTGTTCCTAGGTATCGACTTCATCGCCGACACCTCCTCAGACGCCGCCTCAGTGCACAGCGGGGATGAGGTCAGTAAACTACACACACTTTCGCCAAATGACCGTTTTGTTACGTCCAGGCAAACTCGGCTAAACTGCCAGCGGGACCTGCTGCTGACCAAGTACGCCTTCCGCCCGGTCGCTCTGCTCCGGCCACTCAATTTGACCAGCAACAGCAAGCATCAGCTGTGTACAGGCGATCTCGACGCGCTATCTCGCTGCATGCGCGAAACTGGGCCTTGTGACGCGGAGGAGCCATATGGAAGGGCCAGAGCCTTGCGCGCGTTGGGCAGTGCCATTTGCTCGGCCAAAAGTGAATACACTCGCCAGGCGCAGTGTCTGGAGATGGTAGTGAGCAAAACGCAGGAGGGAAACACTTGCATGGAACAACACTTCCTGGAAGGGGAGCAACTGCTGTTGGAGCAGGACCAGCAGGACAAGGGGGAGAACAGTCGCAAGGGCAGGGAGCAGCACGACCAGCGACGCAAACTCTGCGAGGCGGTCAATGCCACCAGTCAGGTTGGGATTTGGAGAAGGGAGAAAGCAGGTGATCACCATCACACCCTCCCCAAAAACACACCCTAATACGATTCCTGACATTTTTCTTCAAATTTGCTTTTCCGAATCTTGTCATCCATCCCCTCTCCCTCCCATTGTCGGACTTCGCTTTCCAAAGTGTGTGTTGTTTAGTGCCTGGCTCCCCGCGTTTTCTCCGACTGTGGCTCTGATGCGCTTGAGTTTGTGTTCGGAGTCACCAATGAGTACCTGGCCCAGGTTGTGTTGTTGTTGGTCTCGCCCTTTCCTGACTGTCCCTCAGATTGTGCCCGGTGGTGCATGTCGCCTTGAACCCCCTTCGTTGGCCATTCAGCAGTCCACCGGCTGTGCCGAGGCGGACGTCGTCTCATTCCTGGAGTGCGAGTCGCGCATCGACCGCTTGTACGTCCGACAAATCCAAATTTGCATAAAATAGCAATTTCCATGTTAAACGATCTATCTACATATTACTATTATTAGTTCTCCCCGCCCCTTGGCTCTGATCTCCCAGCAGTCCCAATGGGATCTCTTCTGTCAGACGGCCCGCACCAAGTTCCGGCCATGTGTGGAGGTGACTGTCAATGTCAACCCCTGCCCGAAACTCAATGACTAATATGGCACCTAAACTTGTTCCCTAACCTTCAGGCACTGAAGTGTCGTCCAGAGCCAATCGCCACAGCAACGCTGACACTGCATGAAACAGTGTGCGAGAGGGAGGTTGGTGTCCCAACGCATTCATTGGTTTTGTGTGAATTTCCTGCTTCTCATTGGCACAGATCACACGGCGTGATCAGCGCCGATTCGGAGAGTGTCTTCTGCGGGTCACCGATGCGGTGTCCGTGCGTCCGTGCGTTGACCAGTTCCGGGCCGTTGATCTTATGGGCCGGGACGCGGGTCCGCGTGTGTGCACGGCGGTCAACGAACTGTTGCAATGTGCGGCGAACACGGTATGGGATGGGAGGAAGGAAGGGGAAGAAGAAAGGCGAAAGGCGAGCAACCCCAATGCCCGGACAGATCAACTCCCAATGCGGCGAGGAGGCACTGTTGCACGTGTACGACATGTACAACGGGTGGAGCAGCGCCTACCATCCCGGTAAGCAATGAGCACACACTTTCACATTGCACTTGTCAATGTCCGATCCATAGGTGTCCAAGGGGAGAGGTCAACCCCCCAGCTCGATCGCCGGTCGCAAGGGGTGATCGCACGCGATCGAAAATTTTAGGAAAATTTGAAAAAAATGGATGAAGAATTGAAGAAAAAAGAGGGAAAAATTCATGCGATCGACTTTTTCGACAATTATAAACAAAAAAAGTCATTCGCAAGAGGTTTAAAAAGTTGGAGAAATTAATTTTGGGACAATTTTTGACAATATTTTCTTCAAAATTTTGTAGCGATCGACTTCTTTTAACTTTGGAGATTGCCGGAAAAGTCGATCGCACAATAAAATAGCAGTAAAAAAGGATTATTATTCATTTTAAACATTTTTTCAGTTTTTTTTGTCGATCGCAGATCGCACCCAAAAAGGCCTGCAACAGGGGGAGGGGAGTCAAACGCCGATCTCGACCCCCGCCCCCCTTGGACACGTATGTTACTGTTTGATTAAACCATTTACTTACATGCACATGTGTCCACACCTGTAGATCACCGCGTTGACCTTATTATTGAACAACTTTGTAATTTCAAAGTGTTATTATAAGTATTTCACACGACCTTGCTGTTCATGCAAATCGAACACTCATTCCCTTGCTGATCATCGTTGCCGTTGTTCTGCACCTCCCCACTCGTTGCCGTTTCATCTCGCCTATTCGGCGATGAATCACTAGATGAATCCAGCTCCAGCCTATAATTGCGTCTTATCGGTCTGCTTTCTCTTCCCGATGCGACATCCAGAGCCGAAAAAAGTGGAGGAGGAAGTAGTGGAACCTGTACATAAGTTTAAAACAAAGATAAAACAATACGATACAAAACATCTTGCTTAAACAAGCTTAAACAACTTAAACAAAACTGATCCTATTAATTCTAAATGATGTTATGACGACATCAATTTATCAGGGAAATTTGAAAATGGGGAGCTACATGACGCTCCCCATTTTCAAATTGTTGCTAAAATATTTTTGATAATCAATTTTATGATGTTCGCTAAATATTATGGTAAAAATTAAATTTTCTAATAAAATTTAAAACCGAAATTGTTGCTCCCGCAGTGTTAGTGCTCGAAGAATCCAATACATTGGCAAACAGGTTTCTTTGGGAATAGGCGCTGCTATCTTCACGAATCGGCGATTGGTTATCCCTGAGAACAGCGAGTGCAGCCATTCTCGCTTCAAGTTGCGAGCGTCTGTTGGCAAGCAGTTCCGTCAATGATGGCGGAGAATGGCTCAGCGCAGAGTCACGGCTAATGGTGGTGCCCGACGTGGTCGTGTTGCTCAAGGTGGACGAATTGGTGGTGATGGGTTGTGGCGGATCAAGCACAGAAGAGGATGAAGTGGCCAAATTATTCGCGGCGGCAGAATTAGTCGTTGAAGAATAGCCAACATTTGAGTCTCGTTCTCGATTCAAGCGCCGCATTGCAATATTTGCTCGAATTCTTGCCAATTCGTTAGGGTCCATGTTAAGGTAGGAGAAAGGAGGGGTTGTTGAGGATGGAGCAGAGGAGGAAGTGGCGGCAGCGTTGGAAAGACCAGATGGATTGGAGGTCGAGCTGGGCAAGGTAACTGTTTCGGGCTGAATGGCAATGGCAGAGGATGCATTAGAGAAAGATTCCGCCGGCAAGGCGACACGTAAGGAATCCTTTTCAATTGAAAAATTAGCTCAAAAGTCAAAAATTTATTATGAACCAAGTTCCAATGTGTGGATGTTGGCCTGTTAAGTCGAGCTTGGTCTGAATGTCTGGCAGTCATCGGACGTTCTGAACAAGCTTGAGCACAAGCACCCTCTGATGAAGCTCGATAATTTCTAGACATTTCCAAAATGTTTAATGCATTTATCGGTGTGTCCAGATCTAAATTATTTGAATTTTATTAATAAACGCTTTCAAATAAACGTATTATTTACCGAGAATTTGTATCTTCCTTGTACTGCCGTAAAGATCAAAAAATGCCCAAAGCAGTATACTCACATCGACGTGCATGATAACTCGAGAAGGAGCATCATTTTTTGAAAATATCACCCTTCCTAAAAGATAGTTGCGAGTATTGTTGATAATCATTCAGCCTACCTGCTGCATCAACTATGAAGGAAAGCTTGTCGCCTACTTGTGGCATTGCCCCAACATCTTTGATGCAAACCCAATATTCTGGTCTCTCTAAAAGTTCGTCACTGTCCACTGGTAATCTGGATGCTGGCACTTGAGTCGGATCACTTGAAATATAACATATATTTTTTGCAAGGAATTTAATTAAAAAAACAAACAAACCAGCTGGTTAATCCGAAAGCCAAACTACCGGAAAAGGCGTCTTCAACCTGGCTAACCAAAACAATCAGCTTTTCTCCAATTCGAATTGGTCTTTCGGTGAACACATATCCTTGATAATACTCTCCATGTTTCCGCACTGCAACAGTGTCCTCATGTTGTAAGTACACATTAACCCCTTTGACATTGTGAAAGCGTACTTTGGAAGCTGAATGCATAAATAAATTTTGAAATATGAAGGAAAAAGCATTTACCCATTGGTGAACCGCGAGAAGAAGCAGATCGCGATGAATTGGCAGTTAAATTTGCGGCATTGAGTAGATTATTGGCCGAATTGGAAGCGATCATTGAGGAAGGGATGTGTTGTTGTTTAGATCGCAATAAAGGGGCAGGAGAACCTTCAGCACTTCCCGTAGAGCTAATGCCCGTCGTAATTGTAGTACCCGTTCGATTTTTTAGTGGAGTTTGTTTGGATTGAAGTTGCACCTCACTTGGATCTATAAATAAATGAGTAATTTACTTTACTTATGTTTGAAATCTGAACTACTATTAATGTTAGATTGTTTTTTACAGAAGATTACTAGTTAACTAGAACCAAGTATTTAAAATTTATTGAAAAATTTCAGTATAGAGCTTTTTGGCCTTTTTGATGAGTATTAAGAACAATAACATTTTAAACAGCTTAAAAATTAGTGTACCAAAAATTTGATAACAAATTAAAAAAATTGCTTAATAATACATGCTTTTAAATAAGGGGAAAGCTACTTGATTATTGCATAACAAGGTTATTGACGCATTTTATATATGAGGAGCTTTATATTTTATATTTCATCCTAGAGTATGATCGGTTTATCGGATATCAGTGAGGATGACTAACAGTAAGCTTACCAATAAATTCGACAGCAATTGAATTCCCGTATATATCGACGATGATCCACAAAGGATTGAGTATGTTGATCCCGCTCAAGAACAATCCTTTGTGAACTCCATTTACTCCATAATACATTTCTCCATTTTCATTGACAAAAAAGTGAAGGATAGATGCCTCCACCGAATCTATGAATTGGTTTTAAAAGTTTAAATAAACTTTTAGGCATACGTACAACGTTCGGCTAGAGACTTTGCCCAGTATCCGCCCTTGGAAGTAAGATCAGGACATGCAAACCTGTTTTTGGAATCAACATGTGTAATCATCCCAAATGATTTTGCCATATACTTAGGAAGTTCGATGTCGCGGAAGCTCGCCGGATCAACATTTGTGACACCGAATCTGAAGGGTTTGCTAAATGGTTCGTGACCATCCCAAAATCGAAACAACTCAAGTAATCAACCTCATTACTCCGCTCCAATTGGTGCCGACCTCGCATAATCGGATGCAAACAATCTCATCGATGCTGATGGGTCTGTTGCTAAACGCGAGTCCTTTGCAAAACGACTCCTTACGACGTGCAACGCGACCATCCCTGAGCAACTGAATGTTTGCACCGCACACTGAGTGAAATTTTAGTAATGGTTTCGGCCTGCCAAGAGTGCCCCGATTGATTATATTTTCGTCATAATCTGGAAGTGCTTCTCCAGTAGTCAAAGTTGATTGATTGCCACCTGAACAACAATAAACACTGGCACTTTTGCAGTTTGTATAATGTATTGATAAATATCCATTTCTTCGAATTCAGATAGATGACTAATAATGTGTTTCAAAGGGGAGGGTACACGGGGTATGTACCCTTTTGACTGGTATTTTGCTATTTGTTCGTACTATGCAGGGGCGTAGCTAGGGGGGAGGGGAGGGGCGCCCCCCCCATGGAGCCACAAAACTATTAAAAATTTAGCTGCTAAACCAAAAATACACCCCTAAAAACCGGTTTGCATTAATAAAAATGCACCCCTAAAAATCGACTTTTCGGCACGAATAAAAAAGGTCGCCGAAATTTTTGCCTCCGCCCCTCCCGAAACTCGAGGCTAGCTAATTCCCTGGTATTATGCATTGCTAATTTTTAAATAGAATTATATTTAAGATTTGCAAATTTTTCGTCTCGGTCGGAATCACATACATATGAAAACCTGCCTAGGGCACCCCCCCTAAAATCCAAAAATTTTTGCGCCACCCTCTCCCAAAAATCCTTACGCCAACCCCCCCCCCAAACGGCGCAGCGAAAAATTTTCCCCCTCGTCCTCCTGCTTAGGTCCCGCCCGCCGCCCGTGCCTCCTTACGCCTCCCTCCCCCCCCCCAAATTCCCCCGGCGCCTGCGCCACCCCCCCCCCCGAAAAATCGCTGCGCCTTGTGAGGTGCATACCTGTGTGCGCCCCTAACCCTTTTGTTCCGGTTAAGCCACTGTTTGATTGGTATCGATTTTGACCATTTTTTGAACTATAAATTTGGCAACTTTAATAGAAGTCACAAAATTTTGCTTTTGTCAGCAGATGTGAATGTTAAATAATTAAAAAATAATGTGGCTACCCAAGCAAATTTTTTGATATTTATATAGGTATATGTCGACAAAATTACCCTCTGAGGACATCTAATAAAATTTAAATTAAAAAATTGTAGTTTAAAAAAATAATTATATTTGAGATGCATAATCAGGAAAACCAAAATAATAACAAACCTGATCTAGCAGTGGCTGGCGAGTTCCCCATGTTCCTGATGTAAATGTCCAAAAAATATTTGGTGAAATCAGTAGTAATATGTAAAGTAAAAGTGACCAATCTAAAGTTACCATTCTATGATTCAGTGTTATAATAGTGAAAAAAATCGATGTGTTAATCTTGAATCCGGACGATGACGAAGCAAAGATCAAAAATCAAGAGCGGTCGATGATATTCGATAGATAGAATAGGTGTGGGCGAGTAAGAGATTTGAGCTGTAAGTAAGGAGGAGGTGATGATGCTAACAAAATGGGTGGAGGAAAAACACAAGACAGGGGGATGAGAGAAAGGAAGGGATCATCTGTGCTAATGATGCTGATGCGACATATGACTTTATCTCACCAATCCACACCCACCCCATTCATCTCTGTCCCTCCTTTTTGCCATAAGGTAGGTAGTCTGCCTCCTCCCCCTATCCCCCCTCCCTCGTCACTACGGTTGGGTTAGACAAGGAGGGAATGGCCGGATGGATCATTGGCTTGGCTGGTCTGAATAGTATAGTAATGAATAGTAAGGAATAGTATTATTATTATTAGCTTAACTTGCTGCTTGTTTTGGTAGGTAGGTAGGCAGGGCACTCCTATAAAAAAATTAAAAGTAGTCAGCCTCAAGTTAGGCCCTCAACGGTTTTCCGCTGATGTCACAATGAAAGACGAAAGACATCGACCCGTCGTCGGCCGCCAGCAACGAATAGTTGCTGGTGAACTAGTGAACCAGCCGGTCGATTAAACAGAGAGTAAGAGGTGCGAGAGGAACAGGCAGTGAGAGAAACGGAGAGAGTGATCAGAGGAGGCAAAAACAAATAACAAACAAACCGAATCATCCGTCGATCGGATCGACTATTGTCCGAAGCTCTATCTCCCTCCCTCCATCCATATCCATCCATCCATTCATACGAAAGAATTCATCCACCGACCGTTCGCGATCGGTGCCAGCCAGCATTCTTATACACCCTTAGCTTCATTCATTGATCAAAAGAACAAGCGCTAGAGTATTATTTATTATTAGAGAAGAGACAGAAATATGGGGAAAGGGAACGATGGAAGCGGATTAGATAGTTAAAGCGGGATAGATAGAAAGGAAAAAGGAAAGAGAATTGATCTCAAGATCCTTTGTTTTTTCCTTGCCTTTCAAACTTTCAATTCAATTGGTTTAATTTGGACATTAGAAAAGTGCATTTAATTCAATTGGCAATTTCATATACTCATATTATGAATATGGATAGGATAGTTAGGCAAATGCCTTTTTTGCTGACTCCCTCCATGGCCTAAAACGCACGAAAAACATGTTTTTAGCTTCATTGGAAGTTAAGAGCATGCATTTCAAATGTCTATGCCTATTTTCAACTTTTTCTGCCTATTTGCATATTCTGGAAATTTTAAAGAATAATTAACGATTTATACGAAAATTTCAAAAAAAATAATTGGAATTTTTTTGAAAAAATAATTGATTAAAAATGAAAATTTAAGACCTAAAATGCGATTTCAGAGGCGAAAAATGCGATCTTAAGGCAAAAAATGCAGTTTTTAGGGCATCTTGGGTTGGGCATATATTTTAGCATATATTGGCATTTTTAAGACATATTTTCGTGCCTATTTTTGTTGTTTTTTTGACATATTTTAGGCACCTATTTTGCGATATTTAAATGCATAACTATTCTATCCCTAATTAATTATGAATCATACATATGTACATAGTACATACATATGTATGAATGTAATTATTTTTCGGTTCTGTTTGATTTGTGCGACCAACGAACGAGCGATAGGCGAAAAAAAGCCGAATTCCCAGAATATAATACATATGTGATCCAACAAAACGAAATTTGGACTTGAATCTCCAAAAGATGACGCTAGCTGCAGGACTCAGCTGTAGGGAGGGGATGGGAGTACTGCAACGCACTATTTTTAGTGATTTTTTTGAGGTTGAAAAAATTCCCGAAAAATCGTTGATGTGCGTTCATCAACGGTCGAGAGGAGGTACGAAATTTTCCCTTGGAGCATCAACGATTTGATTTGACGCCGATCTAATTTGGACAAAACATTGATTTGACGTCAAAGAATCAACGAAATTTCTTAGCGGCGATCATTGATTTGACGCCAACGCCGATTTAATGATTTTTGGTCAAATCGTATCTCTCATTCTAGGTTCATAATAAATATTTTTTAAATTTTCTTTCACTGACGAAACCTACGGACGGACGCGTCAAAGACGATGTGAAATGCTTCTATATTTTACATACATATGTATTAACGCATTATTTATCCTATCAATGTACTATTTTCTGTGGATATTTGAATCTGATCTGAACGGCGTAACGACAGACTCTTTTTCATCATACAATCCATCCCTTCCTTTGCATAAATAAATAAATAAGCATGTTAATATGAAATTTTCTTCATTCTCCCTCTTTTTTACACCAACCACAGCCCAACACCCCTCCCTCACTCAATTCATTCTTTATCCTTTCTCCTGTCCCGCCCGCGTACAATCATCGGAGACAGCCAAGGCCATCATCCGACCGAAAGTGGTAAAGGAAGGAGTGAGGGAGGAGGAGCCAAACAGCAGCAGGCAGAAGGGGCATTCCTTCGCCGAATCCATTCACATACATATATAGATAGGGAGAGTTGTTGTTGCTTGCTTAATGCTAGATGTTGCCTTCGCAAGCCGGGCACAAGCGGGCGAGCACAGTTGGGTCGTCGATTCGCATTGGGTCAGTCGAATGGGATGGATGGTGTTTTGGTGATGAGTTGCAGCCATCCATCCATTCCGTTGTATGGATGGATGTGATGGGCAGCAGTTGCTTCAGGCTAGACTAGCTTGAATGATGAGACAGAAAGTCCACAACGGCGAGAGAGAATGGATGCAGCAAGCGGAGTGGGGGAGGGGGAGAAAGGAAAGCACAAAATTCTCTTCTTTGCGTCCAATAATCGCTCTCCATATCTTTCTGACCGTCGTTGGTGCATGCTCTTCTCCGTCCGTTGTGCTCCTCATGCAAATTGGGCTATTGGTTGGGGAGTGTATGAACCTTATTAAAGAAAGATGCATAGGAGGAATGGGAGAGCGTTATGAATTATGAAAGATGCCAAAACAGAAATAGAGCGAATTGAATGGGAAAATAAATGTTGTTTATTGGCAAGAGAAAGGGATCTTTTAAACGGGCGGGATGGGATGACGGATGTTCTAGTTTTGGGCTCGGGAGGTAGGGAGGGACTACTAGATTTAGATTCCAATTTTTGCTAAAATTGTTTTAGAAAATTGAAAAATCATTTTTAGGATGGGGTTTTACGAATCTGCTGGATGCTGGTTCGGGCGGTCTAGATTTTAACCTTTTTTCAACAATTTAACTCGCGCGCGCGCCGGCACGACAAACAGGAGCTGTTCTCCGGAGGACTAAGTAAGAGAGAGTGGCCGAGCTAGGGAGCCGAAGCGGCGGCCCATGATTTTGCGCCCCCCCCCCTCAAAAAACTACTCAACGCACCGCACCATGAGGAGTCGATTGGAGCACACACATTTCGGATGATTTTGAGTGGGCCCTCGGCAGGGGCGGTTTCAGAATTTGGCCATGGGGGGCACATCTGCAAATCGGTCAAAAATTTTCGCCGCGTTTTCGGCGCGGCGATTTTTCCTATCATGGGTTTATCCCTTATTTTTTTGTATGACTGCGAAAAACCAGGGGCTCACTGCGAAAAACCAGGGCCCCATTGTAAAAAGCTATTTTTTACTTCCAATCGTTCCAAATTCATTTAAAAATGATACG
>JAQIYK010000138.1:0-19669 GCA_034700465.1 Rotylenchus robustus
AAGAATTTATTTTGTGCCAAAAAGAATATATCTTGGCTGTTTGTGCCAAAAAAATTAATTTTTGTGCCAGAAAAAATTATTTTTTGGTTTGTGCCAAAAAAATAAATTTTGTGCCAAAAAATATTATCTCTTAGATTATGTGCCAAAATGAATATATTTTAATAAATATTTAAACGACAAATGAAAGGTTCTATTCGATACATTGCATTATATGTATTTAATATATAATTGTTTTTATTAATAAATGTTAAACGTATGCACTTACCGTGTCTGTTTTTTTGGATGCTTGTATCGCCGAATTTCGTTATATTTTTGGGTGATTTTCAAAAATAAAAGGCGCTTTTTGAATTTTTAAGCAAATTTAAAATTAAGAATATTTTTTGAAAACAAAATAGACTCCTCCTACTTCTGGTTTTGCAAAAGCAAACATAAATGCAAGAAAAACATTATAAAAATAATGTTAATTAAGGAAAATGGAAGAAAATACACTTTCAAAAGGATTTTTAAAACGATTTATGGACAACAGGGAAAATATGGAAGGTGTTACTCCAGTGTTGGAGGTAGCCAGTAAATATGGTGAAGACAAGCGACCATTTGTGTGGTGGCTTCGTGATAGTGCGATAAAACAAGAATATTTTCTTGTTTTTATCCAAAAACAACAACAAATTATGTGTAGAAACGAGTTATTCGCTTAATACCTTCCTCATTTTGTTTTATAGTTTTAAATTTTTATTATTTAATTAATATTGGCATTTCGTTTTATTTCGCTCCAATTGCCGAAGGAAATTCCGCATTTTTTGAAGGAATTTATTTTACATCATTCCCTTGAATTTATACATTGATTCGATAGAAAATGATCTCCTCTTTCGAATGGCATAATTTTTTTTAAATTTATGGTGAACAATTATTACAGATTTATGGTGAAAAAACTTTAACACACTAATTCTCATCTTCGCTGTCTGCCTCCCATCTCATCTCCCATTGTCTCTTCTTTGTCTCTCTCACCCCTCCCTTCTCTTTTTTCCCGCCATTCAAATTTGAATCTGCAGCCTGAATCTGAATAAGTTTACAAACAAATTAAAAGAGTGGTGAATAGTGAACACAATTTCCAAAATAATTGAAATTTTTTTCATGGGTTTATTTTTATATTTGAGTGAAAAAACGCAATTCTTGACCGTTTTTGAGTTATTCTGGGCAGATTGAAAACAGAAAATCCCATACATATTTCTCTTTTAATTTTCTGAAATTTTTTCATTTTTGGCATTTCGGTGGGGAAGGCCCCCAACCCCCTAGATACGGGCCTGCCCCTGCCTCCCGATAGAATCTCTATTCTTTTTCAAGATTTAAAAAATAAAACCATTGAGGTCATATAAACAAATTTACTAAATCTTTTCTCTCATTGTCAGTACCCTTTATATACATAAAAAGTTTTTTGCTGGTTCAATCCCGGGAAAAATTTTTAATTTTTTAAAATCGGACAGTTTCAAATTTTTAATGTTTTTTTAAAGTCCTTTTCTACTTGTACGAGCGTGTTTGTGGCTGCCCATTTTTGGTAAAAATCTCGGCACTGCTACCACAAATTCAAGAAGTGGAGAAATTTTCAAAAAGGTGGGTGAACTCTTAATTTCTTTACATACCATATAATGCTTTTTATTGTTTGTTTCTTCTAGACTTAATTCTTTGCTGCTGCTTTACTTTAAATTAACCAACTTAGTGAGTCAATGCAAATCAGGCTTGTGAAAAAAGGGTATCCAATTAATATTATTATTTAATTGGTAATTAATTAACCAGGGCAACATCAAGCTTACCCATTTCCAAATAGACCGGTCGGTCTCATTTGATACTTTAATGCTAATGGCAATATTACTACTTTACATCAGGCCCGTAACGAGGCCAAGCAGTTCGCCCCCCTCGTTACGGGCCTGCTTTACATCACCCCCTCTAAAAATGAATTTATAAAATGTTTTTGACAGCAGAACATAAATCTGACGTCATGATTAATAGGGCTGGGATTTATATAGAAGTAAATATTTTTCTGCTGACTCGGAATAAAAATCACGTAGCAAGTGTTTTTAGTAATTCCTGAAGCCTATAGGGTGGTCTTTTTTATAATATCTTTCCATTTTGATTCAGCACCCCGGGGGTGCTGGGTCAAAATTTGGCGACTTATTCGCTCCCAAAAGTCGATTTTTAGGGGTGCATTTTTATTATTGCAGCAAAAAATCGATTTTTAGGGGTGTATTTTTGGTTTGAGAGCTCAATTTTCGCCGATAGGCTGAAGAAAATTAGTCATTTTTTAACAGAACATTTTTCAAATTTATTAGCGAAATTTTTTTTGGGGGGGGGCGCACAGGGAAAAATTGCTGTTCGCAGTGAATGCACACTCTCCTCGCAATTATGTAATTATTAATTATATAGAGATAGATGTGCTACATCACGTGCAGTGTGCATTCAATGCTGCATTTGGAGTAAATTGCATAGGGTTAGAGATCTTAGCTAATAAGGTGAAGTTTACCCGCCGGACCCTTATGATTCAAATAATTTTTTCTTTCTATATTCTAATTACTTCTAATAATATTGAGAAATTTTTTTGAGGACTATACCACTTTTCGGACTAGGTATTATTATTATATGTCCTAGTAAATTTTAATATACAAGGGTTGTTAATTTTTTATTAGTTAACGAGTTTTAGAGATGGGCTAGCCGAATGGATGATGGTGGAATTGCAGGGCACAATTGAGTCTTATGACTCTCGGCAGCTGGATGTTCAGCATTTTGCTAACTTGGAATGGAAGGACGAGCAATTTGCTAAACTAGTTATTGGGCATCAAATTCTGGAAGGACAACTCAGCGAACTTGAGAAACCCTACCTGGTGTTGGACAAGAATAGTTTGCATGACGAGGTTTAAATTTCGGGTAACACTACACCTTAGGTTAGGTAGGAGTCCAGGTCTCCAGGTGTTATGTGGCTACATAACCTCAAAGAAAATCAATTTTTTCGAATAAAAAAAATGTGAAAAATGGCTGCAAATGTGTTTTTTTATTCGAAAAAATTGATTTTCTTTGAGGTTATGTAGCCACATAACACCTGGACTCCTACCTAAGGTGTAGTTTAGTAAAATTTCGTTTTTTCGATTTCGAATCATACTACAGTACAAGTGATCCTTTTAAAATATAGTTAGTAACTATACTTATTTCCGAAAAATTACCCAATTCCCCTACGCAATTCTTACAAACAGCACGGTACTAGTTAGAAATCCCCCACCAGCCGATTTTTTGCACTTTCGAAATTTTTTTAAACCTGCGAAAGGTCAGAAAACCCCTACCAAGGGCGTAGCCAGGAAAAATTCTCGGGGGGGGGAATCCAAAAATTTTTGGCGAACTTTTTTTTTAATTCGATTTTTAGGAGTGCATTTTTATTATTGCAGCAAAAAATCGATTTTTAGGGGTGCATTTTTGGTTTGAGAGCTCAATTTTCATTGTTCGCGCGAAAAATTTTCGCTAATTTTGAGAACTAAAAGGGAAATCCTAGCGAAAAAACTATAGTTTTGCGGCGTCGACAGGCGCCGCAGCGAACATTTTTAGCGGTTTTTGAAAACAAGAGGGGGGACCCTATTAAAATTTTTTAATTTTTGTGATTTCGGGGGGGGGGGGAATCCCCCCTTCCCCCTGGCTACGCCACTGTATATCTGCAAGTTAACTAAAATCAGCAAAAGTCGTCTGGTGACGGAACCGTGGGGATGGAAACGTTACAGTCCCGATGTTTATTCCAGTTAAATTCGAGGACAACAACGAGCTCAAAATGCTGCAATGTGGTTGCCATTGTGCACAGAAAACTGTTATTCAGAGAACGACCCAAATCGATCATCGGTTCCTCACATCACTTATCAGCTAATAAATAACAGAATGCAATGTTAAGTCTGTCGCGAAAAATCGATTTTGAAAATGAAGGTTGCTTCAACTTAGGCATTCAATTTTAATAGAAAAGTTGGCCATCGGCGGAGCCACGCTTTTTTAAAGGGAAAGAATGGGGCGAGAGCAATGGAATACATTGTGATTGTGTGTTAGAGAAAAATGAATGTGGACAGAGTGTTCGAGAAAGAACAGAAAATACGGTGGAAGTGAGTGAGAGGAGAACAGTGTAATATTTAGGGCTGGCATACGTCGGCAAGGAAGGGGATCAACTCCGATTTTGCGCCCCCTCCAGCGCCCCTCAGTTTTTGTTAATCAAAAAAAAATTCACTGATTTTAAAAACTGTGGAACCTAATTAAAAATCATAGTTTCTTTTTTGCGAATTTTGAAAACATAAGGGGACCCTATTATTTATTGTTTTTGGACTGTGCGCTGTGCGGGCCGCCGAGAAAATTGTTTGAAAAAATTGGTGCCTTTCTTAAGGAAAACTAATTGTTGAAGGTCGCGCAAAAGGTGCAGGCCACGATGGCGAGGGGGAAAAATTGTCGTCCAAAATCGCAGCGAAAAATGTTTAACGCGCAATTTTTGCGCAAAATTAACCCTAATAGTGGTCGTGCAAACCCAAATTTAGGGGAAAACCCTCCACCACTCGCCTCCCTGCACTCCTCTTACCCCTCCTCTCCCTCTCCTACCCCCCCTTTCCCCCGACCCTCTTCCTCCGATTCGCCCCCCCCCCCAACTCGCCTCCCCGCGCCCCCTTCTCTCTCTCTCCCCCCTCCTCGCGCCCCCCTTTCTTCCTTTTCCACTTCCCCCCCCCCCTCTGACCCCCTTTTGCGCCCCCCTCTGACCTCCCCCTGTTAACTAAAATAGTGGCCAAAAAGTCTAAAATAGTGACAAAAAGTCCAAAATAGTGACGATTTTTTGTAGAAAAATGCATCTTTCGCTTATAAAAATGATTTTTTAACGCATTTTCCGTTTAAAAATAGCATTTTTCGCAAAAATACAGTTTTTTTTGTGAAAAATCGAAAATGTTACTAAGTTTTGCTAAAAAATTCAAAATTTCAAAAAATCCAAAAATAGTGGCAAAAAGTGCGCAAATAATAAATAGAGAGCAAGTAATTTTTAATTATTTTTTCTCCAAAATAGTGAAGAATAGTGATTAAAAAATCCACCCTATAGGCGTCAGACATCGCTAAAAACACGTTTTTCGTGATTATTAGGCCATTCCAAGTCCACAGGAAAATAGTTACTTAACTAAAAATTCCAGCCCTAGTAATATTGGAGTGGAATTGTGTTGTAATGATCAATCGCCGTATTCCGCTCACTACACACAATTATCGGATTTATTTTGCCTTTTCCAAATACTGACAGTGAGCAGATTTTTGGAAAAAACCCACCCAAATATTAATTCTCTTGACATGTATGCTATTTTTCAATTTTGATATTAAAAATGGTTTTTTGACGATTTTCGATTTTATTTTAGACTGGGGGACTGGGGGTACCGGTTACCTATTCTAGCCGACCCCAACCCCTAAAAAAATTTCGCGCAGCGCCAATCGCGCAGCAAAATTTTTACTATAATTAGGGCGACTTTTTTTATTCGCGCCGAAAAGTCGATTTTTAGGGGGTGTTTTGGTATTGCATGGAAAAATCAATTTTCGGGAATATATTATTAAATTTGGAGCTATAGACGCCGCGGCGAAAAAATTACGCGAATTTTGAAAACAAGGCGACTTCGGGGGCAAGGAACACAAAGATTAGTCGAAAAGCATAGCCGGACAGCATGATAAAAATAACAAAGATATTTAAAATTGCGTTTTTTATGAAATCGAATAAAAATTTAAATGACAATTTACGATTATTCTAAATGAAAATATTCAAAGATTTTTTTGAGACTTTTTAATTTGTCTTTTGTAATTCGATTTTTTACTACTTTTATTCCTCGCAAGTTCGTTTCAAATAGTCATCCAAAAATGGCATTTCCAACCCGTTATTTTACGTTTAGAAAAGCGATTAATAATTGGTGATTTGGTTGTTGAAATTTAAAATTTTCCTTTTTAGTATCGCAAAAAGGCTTTCTTCAAAAGAGCTAAAATATGCTAGAACGGGCTGACGCTGATGAGCCGAACACCTTCGAATAGGCGCTCTACTTTTTCATCACCTCCATTTGTCAGGATAATCTGCTCTCGAAGATAGGCACTTAACAAATCGGCTGCGATCAAAATCTGAATGGAAAATAACAAAAATTTAAGTCAAATTTCAATATAAAATTAAATTCAAACGTTGCATTTTAATGCAAAGCAAAAAGATTCATACATACAATGTTGGAATTATAGATTTTTAATGTTTGCGCTATTTGCAATTGTTATTTTAAACCAGCGGATTAAAGATCCGATGATACACAGTTGCCAGCGGTTTTTTTTATATTAAAATCTAACTTGAGCGAGGTTGAACACCCATACAATGGCGAAGAAGAAATTGGCATTGCCTGAGCCAATAATTACCCACATTGACCACATTATTGGAGACATAACAAAAATCGACAGAAGAGCACATCCCACGACAAGTCGTTGACGGAGATCTAAATATTTATGAGTAAAAAAAAATTATGCGTAATTTATGAATAATTTTTTTATGATAAATCCTACCTATTTTAAATAGGGATGTATCAGGTATTTATGGGGCCAGAAAAATAAGTATTTTATTTTACTGTCAGATTTTAATTTTTTACATTAAAATTTAAACTTTGGGTGGGAATTGGGGACAAATTTTGTTTATATGTTCATTCAGATTTTTTAAAGGTGTCGTGTAATGTGTAAAAACAGTCTTTAATTCGATGATAGGGATTTTAAATTTCAAAAAGGTGAACTTAAGGCCTCATTTTTCGTGTCATTTCTTGACCAATTTTTTGTTCCCATGTGATAAGTTTAAGTATTAACATTTGTGTAGGTCGAAAAATGCAGCCAATATCGGAAGATAAAGTGCCGTTTCGGCGTAAGAAGGATAAGGCGAAAATAGTGCAACAATAAGAAGCATGTGAACGCTCAAAAGTCCCGTATTTTTCCTAAATTTTTTTAGTAAAGCCGTAAAATTTCGTCAATACATCCAATTAACCTGAGAAGAGTTGATAAAGGAATAACATAGAGAACTGAGTTTAATTGGAAAACACAGAGGAAAAGTTGACGATAATGCTCAAACACCTGCGAATTTTCATTTTTTAATAAAATTATTTCAAATGATTTAAAGAAAACAATTCATTTAAATTGAGTAGAAATGAGTTAATGTTTAGCAAAAATTTTGAATAAACCCGCTTACTCACATCATTTTTTCTAAACTTAAAACGAAAAAATATTTTGATACATTGGATACAACCATTTAATTATAAGTTACCTGTGTGAAGAAATACCAAAAAATCCCAGTATTGGGAGTTAAATCCGGAACAGAAAGGCTGAAAAGGGAAAAATCATATTTGTTGAACTTAATTCTACCTACAAAAAGACAATGGTGCTCCTCAAAAGATCGGGCAAAGTGCTATTCATTAATGGGATGTTAATCAAAAAAGTGCCAAGTGTTGCAAGAATCGAAAGAAAAATCACAAAACGCGTGCGGCCAGCAAAACGGATGAAAATCGGTGCGAACAACACCAAATAATAAGGATTCAGTTGGATGGCCAACACTAAAGATAACACTGAAGGGAGCAGCTTACCTAAAATATGGATATAAATTTAAAAGAACAGTTAACATTTTAACATTCGCTTGCGTAAAAAAGAGACATAGCGACGAGCATGTTGACAAGAGAGGATAAACTTTTGACAGTCCAACATCCGATAATCATCGGATTCAACAAATATCTGAATAAATTTAAAAATCCGATGTTCAATTCCAGTCACTTAAGAATTTTGAGCTTTTGTCAAAATGTTCTTTTCATATAGAAAGTCAGACTAGATATTTTTTACTACAAAAATGATCTAAACATATATGTTGTTTTCAGATTGGAATCTCGGTGGTTTTCGTTTTCGGCATTTTTTCGACTTCAGAATAACTGAAAATGTAAGGCAAATGGATTACTAAAAAGGACATGCTTTGAGAAGAATGTTTTATTAAGATACCAATTAATTTTCCTAAAAGAACATGAAAAAACAAATAAATTTTGTACGGGAAAATAGTTTTCAGTTTTTTCATTCATTTTCAATAAAAAAAATTTAGTTTATTTTCTGCCCCCCCCCGAAATCTGAAAAATTTTGTGCGACCCCCTCTTGGGATAGGTAGGGCTGTCCAAAGTAAGCTTACAACCCTAAAACTACGCTGCAGAGAAAGAGATGAAAAGTAAGTTGAAAGCTTGAAAGTAAGTCGGGCATTATGCCCGGCGTTGTAAGCTTACTTTGGACAACCCCAGGGGCGTAACGAAGGTGGGGGGAGGGGGGCCCTGGCCCCTCCCCGAACCGTCGGAAGGGGTAAAATTTTTCAAGGGGGGACCCTTTTGTCGACAAAAATTCGCAATTTTTTTAACATTTTTTCCGTTAAAAAAGCATTTATTTTCTTTTAAACATAACGTTATAACGAAAAAAAGGCGCGGCGAAAAAAATTTGTACAGGCCCCCACCGAAACCCATGAGCTCAGTACGCCCCTGGACAACCCTATGGATGGGTTAGTATCTTAGTATGTATATCAACATACCCAGCAAATGCCAGTAAGCCCAACCAACTGCTTTGCCTAATACGTTGCTGTACCATCCGCGAGTTAGAAATTTGTGCCAAACATTGATTTTTAATATGACTGCTAATGAATCGCTTTATATAAATGGCCGTAAATAAATCGAAAATCTAAACAAACATCAAAAAGATTTAATTTGAAATTTTGGAAAATACCAGCCATTGTTTATGCAGTGCAAAGGAACTGTTTACCCAGGGTTGTTGAAGAACAATGAAAAAAGGCAACTAAAACATAGAAACCATCAAATTTTTAATTGATTAAAAACATATAAACCATCATGATATTTTTATATAATTATATTTTTTAAATTTTTAAGAATTTAACTGCCAATAATAACTCTGACAAATCGAATATTTTTAAGCGATTCTAAGCAAATTTGAATAGAAAAATGCGTATTTTCCTAAAGAAATGTGTAAATTTCAAAATTTTAAAATATTTTCAATAGAGTTCCACTTTTGAATCTGTAAATTCGAAAAAATAGCAGCGGCGTCTCGGTGCTGCGAAACTATAATAATTTAGTTAGCACACCAGACCAAAATACAATTTAAAAATCGACTTTCCATTATATATTTTACATACATAAACAAGGGGGAAGGGGGCATACCTCAGCAAGGGGGGGGGGTCTCGATCGTCAATCGTACGGGGTCCCGGGGTAATTCGTAAAATTTTTTGGGGTCGGAGAAAAATTGAAAAAAATGGGAAAAAGGTTGAAAATTCGTACAAACGACCTTTTTGCCAATTAAAACATGTATTTCGTTCATTCGTAATTTTTTCTGTTAACAACCAAATTTTTTGTTGAAAATATGACTCCAGGTGACATAAAAATACGCAAAATGTATATAAATTCGGATCCTATACGATGTCCATCTTTCCAGATTTTAGCCAAAAATTTCTGCAAACTTACGACATGAACGAGATCACCGTCATAAATGTTGATATTGGTTACGTTTTGTTGCTGTAGTTGTTGATATAAAAACAATCCTTCGCGGAAACGCTTAAAATTGCTCCATGGAGTGGAAAATTGTGAATTTTGTTGAAAAAATTCAGACAAAAAGTGTAAGGAGAAGACACGAAGTGAAACAGCAAGCAGAACAATCCTGATAAGAATAAATCATATATTAATTTTGTCGAATTTTTGTTTATACAAAAATTCAAAATAAATAGCTTTTTGAAAGGGCTCCCGGAAATTTCGACAGCAAGCGGAAATTTCGACAGTGAAATTTTCGAATATCTTAAAAACCATATTTTTGGACATTTTTTCATCATTTTTATAAATTTTTTGAAAAAATGGAAGAAAATCGGCGCGGCGATTAAAAAAAAGAAAAAAACGTTGATTTATAAAAACATAAAAATGCATTTTCGCGAAAATTCAGGGCCCAGCCCAAAAAAGGTGGGCTCCTGGACCCTGGTGTAAAATTGCTTAATTTTAGCAGTGACAGCTTTTTTGTTTTAAAAAAAGGTGTAAAAATAGTTCTAGCTTCGAATTTCGGAAGGGATGGAGGCAAAAAACTCGGACGATTTTTTTTATTCTCACCGAAAAGTCAGTTAATAGTGGCATATTTTTGGTCAGGGAGCTGAAAATTCATAGTTCCGTGGTGCCGAGACAAAATTTTTGCGAATTTTAAGTGTATTTCTAGTTAAAAAGTAAAAAGAAGCCCCAAAATCAGGCCCATTTTGAAAAAAGAGGACCTGGGCCCCCTGGCTACGTCACTGCCTAATATGTACACATTACAAAACAAACTGCCAAAACTAGTAATAAGGCCAATAAATTCAATACATACACATTTATGTAAAAATTCCGAAACCCAATTTTCTAATTGAATCATTCTTAATTGATACCGTGCGTGTGACTGTGACTTATATGATTTTTGAGTAATAATCGTTTGAGCAATAATTGGCTAATTAAATTTTGATACTTGTGAGTTGTGAGTTAGGGGGGGGGGGCATTTTTGTACAAATTGGTTATAACACAAAATTGGCGCCCAAACTCACAAGTACCTAAATTTTAAACATTAAAATCAAAAATACCAAATTTGATGCATAACTATCCTCCAATAACTAAAAGTCATCTCTGCCATATCAATCGGCGGCGGAGGGTCTTCTTTTTTCCCAATAGAGCCGACATGCTGCTCATCCACTGCCGCAATCGCTGGTTGTTCAGTGGAATTCATTGGAGAGCATTGATTGATTTCGGCTTTTTAACACGCTTTCCCAAATCGTTTTACATATCCGGAATATTGGTTGACTGTCGCCGTTAATCCAAATCTTAAATATAACATATAATATAATGTATACCCTATGTGTTGTACATTTACAGGTTTGTAGAATATGAAAGGTGAGCCTAATAAATAGGTATGTACATATGTATGTATATAAGATATAACCATTATTGACAGACAGAAATAATTCCGTTTTTGTAAATTGGACAAAAAGTCATTTTTATTCACAAAAAGTCTGAAGTTTTGATGGATACTTCTACAAAAAAACACTTGGAACGAGATTTTTGGGCCATTTCGAGTCGGCAGAAAAATAAATAAGCACATTGCGCATCATTTCAAGTCGTGTAGAGTTGGGGTAGATTTCGGATGGTTTTCCACTTCTATGTAGTACCGTACAACCGGAGTTTACCAAATTGATTTATTTAATAATATTTTCAATTCCCTTTTTAACAAATTCATCATTCATTCGTTCTCATATTTACATATGCATTAGTGGTTTTCTCCGACCAGGATTTATTGTTTTATTTCCTTCCCTTTCTTCATCAAACGAAGCGAAAAAACAAAACGTCGATCGTCAACAAAATCAGTGAATATGTATCGTATCTTATTTTTTGTGACAAACAACGAATTTTGAAATACGAATATCAAGCACCTTCGGAGAGCATTTCCCAGTTGGCGTTTTCGTTTCGACAGTCGAAGGAAATCGGCAAATGAATCCTGCTCGGAGAAAACCACTTTAACTCTCAGAATCTGAGTCTCAGCTTTAGAAAAAAACGAGTACCTTGTATCCGCTGCTTGCAAGCAAAACTTTGTCTGCAATTTTCGCTTCAAAATGGTTACTTCCGATGTTGAAATTGGATCCGGCAATGGCCAATTTTTGGCCGTGGCGATGAGCAACTTCACACCTCCAGCAGCAGATCCTCCATCCTTTTCAAAATCCCCATCAAATCAACTTCTGCCTCTCATTGTGGGCGACCAGTTGCACGTAATAACCACCCAAGGCGACTGGCATTTTGGCAAAAAGATCAACAAAGGTATCGAATTGGCAGGTCAAAGCGGCATTTTCCCGACTTCCCACGTGCAACCCGTCCGCATTCAACAGCATCAGCGAAGCACAAAAAACAGTGGAGAAGCGGGTGAGCTGGCGGTCGAAATCACAGAAACGGTCAAGGTATGAATGGCAAGGTCCAATAAAAGGTCACTGGATCAGGGGGTTGAAATATGATGCAATGCAATCCTCTATGAAGAATAATGATTTCCTTCATCAATAGATATTTGGAAATCAATACTACTAAAAAACAGTAGAGAGGTGAGATTATCGACTTTAAATTTTTATTTGAATAAAATAATTTATAATAAAATTTAATTAATTGGATTATAGGCATGGTGGAACTGTACGAAGAGACTGTACGGGTCTGGAAGCTGTTCCCGCATTGTTTTCGATGAGCATATCCGTCGAATTCGGGAAATGATGACAGTACGCCGGAGGCTACGCTCGGGTACTGTACCCACTGAGGAACTACGTGAACTTCGATTAGTGCGTAAATAAATCATTATTATTGGAAGCTTGATAAGTATTTTTCTTTTGGAATATAGCAGAAAATTCTAAGCAATGTAAATTCCAAAATCAATGTGCCAATTAAACATTTTTAGGGGGTTGCCAATTGCATAGAATTGGGCAATGCGGCCTTGCATCTTCCCATCCATATCCGAGACAAAACCGGGCGAGTGGCCAAAACCGAAGGTACAACAAAACGCCAATGCTACCCCCGAACCACAAGCATAGAATGAGGATTATTATGTAAAATGTAATAATAGTTAATGGCATGGCACGATTCAAAACCGCCAAAAACATTTAAGTACTTTTGGAATGTTGGTTGGTGGTCACCCGACTCACCCAAAAATGAAAATGCATGATTAATTATTATACATCAAATATATTCAATTAGAAGTTTTGTGCGGCGTCCGATGTAATTATTTGTCTGTCCTTTTATAAAGCCAATTCCAATTGTTATTCTGATTGATCCTTATTTTGAACAGATTATGCCACTGGAGGGTTGAAGGGAGGGGGGGGGAAAGAATGCAAATGCATTGGACATTTATTGAACTTTTTTTTGAAATTGATTAAAAAAATATTCGACAAAAATCATCAAAAAATTCACCTCATCAGATTTGTCCATAATTGCCGCGTACAAACAACATGAAGAGGCACACGCCCGAATTGTTGCTCAACAGCCAGCTACTACAGCCACATTAGAGGATATCGTATCGGACACAGTGGCAACAGATACCGAAACCAAACCGGTGTGTTGGCAAAAAGTGACTACTGGCGCCGGCACTGAATATGCCATTCTGCTGACTTTGGAACCTCCACAGCACCACCAACTCAACATGGAGCTTGTGCTCGGCTTGGGTTGCAAGCAACGGGTGGGTGGGACGTGTTGACTTATTCTAATATGTTCTAAATTATTAAAAGAATCGAAATACCTGCTTTGAAGAATGGGAAAACCATAAACCATGTTGTATTTAAGAAACAAGGTTATTTAAAGAATTTTCAGACGTTAACAGTTTAACAGCATTTTGTAAATGCTCATGTTAGTGATGCTTTAGGTGTTCATCCTGTTTATCTTGCAAATACAGCGAAATTTTGAAAACCTTTGCAGAATTTTGGATTTTGATTTTCTACAAAAATTACTTTTGCTTTATTTTAAAGTTTTTTGGGTTGCACGTCCTTTTTGTCTTTTTTTTCGAAAATTTTGAACAAAATGTGCCAAATTTTCGTAAAAATTTCTTCGGCGGTGCATATCGGAACCGCCAACAACTATTTATGTAATATTTTTCTTTACTTCACCAACGATCTCCCATTTTTGCTCCGATTTTTTTTGTTATCGTCTCACGATTTTTTTTTGATCTCACGTGTAAAGAAATGCACCAAATGATCTCACAGAAGCAATTTTCCCAAAAAAGTCATGAGAAGTGACAAATATGGGAGATTTGGTTTTTTTTTTAAATATGATTTGTGTCCTTTTTTATTCGTTGAGCCTGTCGATGTCCTTTTTTATGACCTATCCTATTGTCCTTTTTTACGTTTGGGTAAGTTAGCAACCCTTCTTTATTTTAAGGGTTTGACACGCCCGATCAGTGAGCCTGTCATCCTTTTTCTGGATGGCAAGCAAAAAAACATTGGAAAGCCCAACAGTGGCAAGTCATGTCGTGTTCTGTTCATGGGTTTGAAGGAAAGCGAAGTGCGGGACGAACAGGGCGGGTTAACCTTGTGGGCCACACTGCTGCGAGTGGCACCCCTGCTGCTGATGGGCTCTGCTGGTATGATGCAGAAATCATAATTCAGGAGGGTATCTGTCATACATAAACAAGGGGGGGATGGACCGGCGGAATAATGCAACATCAAAGAAGGGAAGAGCCCATTGGGTTGAGGTATCTTGAAGACAGAGAAAAAACACACTCTCAAGACTACGGTATCCCCCTCCCACAATCATTTGTGTCCCAATGAATTTAAGTCAAGCAATAACTTAAACCGTAATTATAAGCGGTAATTATAATCGTAATTATCGTAACTATAAGCAATTTTTCGGCACCCTCGGGAAATCTACTGGAGCCAGAGACGAAGTACGTCAATTTCATGCACACGGGCAAGCCGATTTGAGCGAACTGTGCCGAGACATGGGCGAGAAGGAACAACGCGAGTTAACGTTGGGAATGCTCAAAAAGGTGCAATTTATTTTTTATTTGCCAAATATCGGCACTTTTACGTTGCTGATGAGTGAGTATTGGGAGAAAGTTTGGACTGTGGTTTTATTTATTTTCTTTTTTTTCTCAATCAGCTTAAGGAAAAACAGTGATTGGTTATAAGAATGAATGGTTTCTAAAAATTGGAATTTGCTTTTTTCCTTAGCTTGATCCTCTACCGGCAATTTGCCAGTTGCCATCCGGAAGTAGTGTTGCGTTGCCTTATCCTCCCAGCAACCCTTCTACTGAACGTGAAAAAATTTCGCTGAAAGTCACAATTCAATTGTTCCGCCCACAAACATTGACCAACGATATGTTGAAAAATGTGCAAATATTGCGGAAATTGAAGGAGAACGCTGTTGGGAGAGAGAGCGGAAGAGAAGTGAGACGAAACGAAGTATTCATATGGTTGAGATCGGCAGATCTGCATGGGATCGGCAAATCGGAGAAAAATGTGGAGGTGGGTGGAGTGGAGGAGGATCGGGGGATGGAATAGGAATGGGATCGGGGGATGGAATAGTATTGGGATCGGGATGGAATAGGATTGGGATCGGGGGATGGAATAGGATTGGGATCGGGGGATATGTGGGAAGAGCAGGTTTGGGACATTGAATGGGTTGGGAGCGACATCAATCCATTCCAGGCAAGCATCTCTGTTGTTGACGATGACGGTGCCTTCCAGCCCGAGGCAATTGAGGCATGTTTCAATTAAAACTCATTTGGATTCGTTATGTAATTCTATTAATTATTATTGTTGTATTAATCTAATGGACTGGGTGCTAGGACAGTTTGGCAGTGGAAGATTGTTTTTAATAAACTTACCCTTTTCACTCGTAACCAGCAGGGTTGAGATCGGGCCGGGCCGGGCCGAAGGTTTTGAGGGGAGCGGGAAATTTTTTTGAAAAATTAGGTATTTTTGTTAAGAAAATTTAACTTTTTTCCCCCAGAAAAATTCCCCAATTCGAACCTTCGGCGGGAAATTTTATTTTTATTTTTTCTAGCCATGGGTGTGGTACGTGCCCCTAGTAACCCTCTGGATCCGTCCCTGGTCGGGTTTTGGTTTGAAAAAGTCCGGGTTTCGGGTTACCATTGCAAGCCTGTTATGCATTGTCTATAAATTAGATGAGAATACAATCGGGCGAGAAAATTTTGGCATTTTTGGACAAAAAATGGGCGATTTACATTAAATTTTCATGAAAATTTTTGAAAATTTCCCAAAAATTTTGCCATTCTTAGGGGTGTATTTTTAGCTCTTTCGAAAAAATTTCGATGAAATTTCACTTTTCGAAATCGAAAGAAAACATCGAAATTTTCGAAATCGAAATTGAAACGTTTCGACCCACCCCTGGTTTTGCGTATAAGATGTTTTATCAATATTTTGGCCTATTTGATTTAGAAAAGCTTTTACGTTTAAAAAGCTCATTTTGGTATAAATGCCAAGTTTATGCTTCAAACTGATATTGGCTGTCAGATTATCACACCAGACGGTCCCCGATGGCAAAGCAGTTTCCGCTGCCGCGTTTGGTTTTCGGAAGATCGGCCCAAACTGAATGAATTGGTGAAAGTACGACTGCCGGACTCGGAAACACGCAACCTGCACCTGCAGGTGAGTGGGCATGGGCAGCAGAGGGGGGGGGGAAGGACATTTGCAGCCAACCAGCCAATTGATAGACAATTGTAGAAAACCCAAAAATGCAAAAGGGCAAAGTATTTTATGTTTTTACATTGTATCGGGAAGAGTTGGCAGATAGAATGAAAGTGTGCTATTGTTAGTAAGCAATATTCGAAGTCGCTGGTGCATGCAGTCAGTTGTACCCGCCTCTAAATCCCCAAAATGCCGTCGATTGAAGTTCCGGGATCGGGATTAGAGAATTGAGCAGGACTGGATCCCGTAACGGGAATCCCATAAAAATCCCGTTCCGTTCCAGTCCCGTTCAAAAATTTCCGGGATCCCGCCGGGATTACGGGATTGCGAAAAAGCATTTAAAAAATATATCTGGCTCATATAAAACCAATTAAAAATAATCCCTTTTTGCGGTTTATAATGCTGAATGATGATAATGATATGTGAGACCAAATTTCAAAAAATTCGGTTTTTTCATTCGCAACTAAAAATATTTTTTTAGCGTTGTTTTTTGACAAAAAATAAAAATTTTAAAAACTCAAGGCCTAGGACTAGGGATCGAAAATTTCTGAAAAATAAAGTCACCATTCGCCCAGAGGAGGGACAGATATAGGATTTTGCTTTGACCAAAAGCACACCCAAACGCGACAAGTGCCATCAGGTCACATTTCAAATTATTAAAAATCTATAGAAAATTCGTTTTTTAACCATATTTGATTATTTTTTTGAAGTGAAATTTAAAAAAATGCGGCGTTGATAGGCGACGCGGATAAATTTGGACAACACAAATTTGCAAAAAATCTAGACCGATCGAGCAGGACCAGATCTCGCGGGATTGATATGGAGCGGAACCGGATCCCCTAGCGGGAATCCCGTAAAATCCCGATCCCATTTCAATCCCGTTGAAACCTAAAAAAGCGGGATTCGGGACCGGAATCCCGAAAAATCCCGCTCGGGATCCCGATCCCGCACATCTCTAATTGAAATGGCTTTAAATGCAACCATTTTGTCCGATCAGATCCTTTTCTACAATAAGTCGGCAAGCAATGAAAAGAAGCACAGTTTACCCACCGCGCAGGGTCCATTTGCGCTGGCCTTCTTGCGCCTGATCAACAATTATGTGCTCTGTGCCGACGACGAGGACGAACTGTTTGTGTACAAGGTGCATGTTGTGTTGTTGTGGGTGACAGGTCGAATTCCAATAGGTTCTACAAGAAAAAAGGAACCTGTAGGTTTTGCCCCAGGCCAAAAAGCCCCGTTTTGCCTCCCATTTGCCCCACCCAGTTTTGCCACCTTCCCAAGCTAATATACTCGTGTCAAAATGCCTCGTTTTGCCCACTTTTTTTCAGAAATTTCAAATTTAAAAAAAGCAAATTTTCGAGAAATTTTCAAATTTAAAAAATCCAAAGTTTCTCCAAAAATCGGATCAGTACTCCTCCGTAGATGGCCGGGAGGCCGGGGAGTGGTGGCGCTCCGAAAAAACTATGGTTAAAATGTCATTGCTAAATGATACGATCTTAATCCAATTCCGAAATTCGATTTGGATATTTTTATATTGGGTTGGGTATTTTTGGGGAAATGATTTATTGCACATCTCTCTCTTCTTTTTTTCTAAAAACATCCTGATTTTCTTCACTATAGAATTACTTTCGTAGATGGAAAAGTTATCAAAAAGCGACGGAACTCTGTTGGACCATTCAGCGGACGGGACGCGTCCGATCAGTGTGGCCTATTTGGCGCAGTGGGCCAAACGGAAGGAGGTTCGGCCCATTGGCCCGGAGATGCGAACCCCTTCCTTGGCTGCCACTCTGTCACGCCAGGAATCCACGCAACTTGGCTACACCCTGCAGGGCGATAAAAATGGCGTCCAATTCGTCAGCTTTGCAACCTCCACCATCCACACCACCAACCCAACCCTTCTGCAGGTCAGAACTGTTAAATACAAGGTCGTAAAAACATGTGAAGACCCGAAAATTTCCGGGAAAATAAAAAACTAAAATATGGCATGGGATTTTTCGGTATCATTGCCTGACTTCGAACAACTGCGTCGGGATCCCACTTGCACTCCATTAAACCCCTCCTAATTTAAAAGGCCTGTTCACATCGTCGCGGGTTGCAGTCACGGGGGAGAGATAGTGGGGAAAAAAAGAGGGCAGCAGAGATGCCCCGCGACGAGGGTGTTCACATCGTCGATGGTCGCGGATCGCAGAGTTCGTTGCGGGTCGCGGAGTTTGGTGTTCACATCGTTGCGAAGTTCATCGCGAGTCTCAGCTCGCAGAGTTCATTGCGGGGGGATACATTGGGAAAGAATCCTCTAGGCAAAAAAATAAAAAAACTGTAAAAATGATAATATAATTAAAAGTAAAAAATCCATTACCAAAAAATTTTACTAAAAATTAAAAAAATGAAATTCCTTTAAGTTCTTTGAAAATTGATTTTCAAATAAAAATACAAAGTCAACAGAATTTTATATAATAAAAATTGCGTCTAATAATCAAAGAATTTACATCACTTTTTGAAATACATATAATCGAAAAAGTACCTAAATGAGACTGCACGAAAGTTTTTCCAATGATTTTTAATTTTCGGTATTTTCGGTAAACTACTCAAGGAAATAAAGTAAATATCTTTAAAATTTCCGAAAACATTTCCAGAAAAAATATTTAGAAAAATATCTTGTATAAAATCCCCTAAAAATATTATGGTAAAATATTTTGCGAAAATTTTCAGATATAATTTGGAAAAATTCAACAAAAAAATCCCTAAAAATATTTGCAAAAATTTCCTTTAAAAAATCTAAAAAATATTTTTTTAATTTCTAAAAAAATATTCAGAAAAATTTTAAGCAAACATTTTCCCGGATTTGCGGAAAAAATTCTAGAGGGATTTTCTGAGAAAAATTTTAAAAAATTTCCATGAAAATTCTTTGCATATGAAAAAAACATAAATTCCTGTGAATAATTTTTCTATAAATTTTGCGTGTAAATTTTTCCATAAAAATTATCTAAAAAAATTTACAAATATTTTTGAGAAATTTATGAAATATTTTTGCAGAGAAATTTTTGCAAAATATTTTTTAGAATTTTTTCGAAATTTTAAATTATTTTCGGAATATTTTTCTGGACTTTTTTTTTGTAAAATCTGGTAAATAAAAATAAAATTTTATTCTAAAAAATGATACTTTTTTTCAAAAATTTTCCACGCTTTAATGAAAAATTTTATAATACAAGAAAGAGCAGACTTATTTTGTACAAAAACTTTTTATATGACATTTTTAGAATTTTTTCAATTGGATCAAAAAATTTGATCCAATAAAAAAACCATTGCGATCGTTGCGGACCTCCATCGCGGAGGTCCGCAACAGTGCCCCGCGACGATGTGAACACTCCGCGACGAACCCCGCGACCAGCAATGAAACTCCGCGATGATGTGAACGGGTGTTCACATAACTCC
>JAQIYK010000139.1:0-19647 GCA_034700465.1 Rotylenchus robustus
CCTATCGGCACCGCCGGACTCTAATTTATACAAGTTTTCACTAAATTTAATCCAAAAAACAAACAATTTTACTTGTAGGAATCATACTCTGACCCCCCTGTTGACATATGTTAGGAACATTACTATATCTTACGCAATCAAAATTTAAAAAAAAATTGACAAATTTTACCCACTTTCGAAAACCCTTTCGATTTCGATTTCAATAATTTCGATGTTTTCTTTCGGTTTCGATTTCGAATTTTAAAAAATTTAGATTTCGATTAATTTCGATTTCGAAAAAATTTCCCTTTCGACCCACCCCTGCCCTCTAGCACTTTCTACCTAAAAAATAAGGAAAAATGTTGGAATCGAACCAAAGCAAAAGACCACTACACCACTTGAGAAAAAGGCTAGCCTTTAATTGGGATTCGAACCCCGCCTTAGGATTTGGACTTCCAAATGTTAGACCAATGCACCAATATCTCCACAACAAAAAAATCGGAGGGTACTTTGGTCCGATTGGAGGGTACTTTGGTCCCATTGAACTCACTCATCTTTCTTGTCCGCCACTTTCGTATATTTGTGGCATTGTGTCGTTGTCGTGCCAAAACAGCTTTGCTTGGTCCATTTTATATAACACCGAGATACAATCCTATCCCTCTCTCAAAGATGACATTTCGTGCGAAAAACATCAAAACGAGTGCCTAAAAAACGAAACAAAAAATTGCGAAAATCGCGGCTGTCGCGAAATTTCGAAAATCGAAACTTTCGAGGTTTTTTTCGATTTCGACTTTTAAAATGTTTATTTTCGATTTCGATTTTGAACAGATTTTACTTTCACGACAGCCCTGGCCTAAAGCATCAAAAACATGATGTTTGATGAGAATATTTGTTGGCGTTATGTTGCTATTTTTCAAATGTATTTTTTCGACACTATTTGTATGATACTGTATGAATTGTAGGGTGCTTAAACAGTGCGATTAACCAAAACGATATCGTCAAAAATACCGTTTCAAGTCGCCGTAATATTTCTGTATACCGTACACCATGTGGCAAATACTGTACTGTACCAAATGGAATACAGTATCCACCAACTGCACAACAAGTAAATACAGTATCCAAGTCACTGTTCACTCACTCCCCATGCTCCATTATTTTTGAAGTTTCACTTACCGTATGCACAACTTGCTACTTTTCGTGTCAAAACAACACAAATTTAGTAAAAATAAATTGTTCAAAAGACGAAAAATGGTTGAAAATGTGTGCAAATGAAAATGTGTGCTAACTGTTGTTCTTCTCCCCCTCCCTACTCCCTATACCTTCCTGAATCAATAATCTTATAAGGCACCCTTTTCGCCTCAATAGCACAATAATTTGTTTTAAAAAGCACAAAAATATTTTGGCCATTCATTGTCCTTTTAATCTCCCCAACCAAAAATCCGTAAAAAATAAACAAAAGAAATTCTCAAAATTTTAGCGTCGTCTTTTCTTTCTGTTCCCTTTTCCTTCCTCTCCATTATACCCCGGCAAATGGTCTCAAGGTCTTTTTTTGCTTTTTTGAGCACCCAAAATAGACATCATTCTAACTTTTTAATTTGATGATTTCGGTTACCCATGTATTTATAAAAATATTAAGAAATGTTTGAGGTTTAGAACTGTATTAATGTCGCGTTTTAATGTTTAATTTTTTGACATAAAGACTTGGCTTGGCTTGAACTCATGGTCTCACCCCCGAGTAAGACCATTTGCCGGGTTATGAGTCCGGGACTCCTGCATTTGCCGGGGGCCTCTTGCTTTTTGCATTCATTTATTTTGTTAAAAATAAATGCTTTTTTCAGTGCCTTGTGGACCTTACACAGAAAATGGCGTTGGTGGACGGCAAAACGGTGGTCCAGTCGGCGGCCGAGCTGGCCCATGTCCAATGCGACGGCAGTCTGTTCGGAAAGCCGTACACCGCGCGAAGATTTTACCCGCGTGGCCCGGCAGAAAATCATCTGAATGTTCCGCGGGAGCTGAAGCTGGAGGAGTATTGATCCGAAAACAAACAATCGATTTTGATCAAAAATTGACCAAAAATGTATTTATAATTATAAAAACACCATTATCGGAAGTCTATAAAAAATGTTAATAAAAAATGTGTCTTACAGTTTTGAGTTTTTGCCATTGAAACTTTTTGTTGTTGTAATTTTTTGAATGTTATTTTTAATAATAAAAAAATTTATCCGAATGCAAGGTGAGTACAGCAAATACAGAGCAAAAGATGGGGGATAACACATTTTGTTTTGGTGAGGAGTTCAAATCTTCTCAAATATCTCTTCTGCCGGGGATTCTTTTTGGTAAAATCAAAAGAAACGCGGGGGTGGAAACTGTTGTTGTTGTTGCGGCGCCATTGGGGGCATTGGTGGTCGCTTCCCGAACAGGGGTTGGGGTGGCATAGGCGGCGGTACTGCTTGCTGTTGATGGAGGTGGTGGTGTTGCTGGGACTGCATGGAGCCGAACAGTCCGTCCAGCGGACCAACACCACCGAGTTCGCCGCCCATCAACATAGTGCCCATTCCGACACCGCCGTTCTGGCCAAAGTCTTCGCCTCCTCCTCCGCTGCCGCCGGGTCGGGATACTAAATTGCTTTGTGCATTTACTATAGTATTCTGACTCAAAAGTTCCATCTAATATATAATCTCTATATCACTATAAGGCATTAGGATTGCCGCAAAATTTTTCTTTATTTAAGTCGAAAACCCTAAAAGTTTCGGTTTTTCCCAAGTTGTGCGACTTTCCTTATCACCACCAAAATTACTGACAAATCTAGATGATTCTAGCTTGTTGTTTTCCAAAATTGATCTTGTCATCAGAACGTTGAAAAACCACTTAAGGTATTAAATTTTTTCCCGAATTTTTTTAACAGACTTACAGTTTTTTGGGACCAAAAATTAGCCATTCATTCGTTCCAAGTTTTGGGGGAGGTTATGAAAAATTCTTCCCCTGACCCCCCTCAGTTTTAATTTTTTGCTCTCACCCGTCCACATTCGTTCAAACTGGCGCTGGTGCTTCTTCGGCGGCTGATGGTATGGCTGTTGTTGTTGTTGCTGTTGGTGGTGGTACTGCTGTTGTTGCTGTTGGTCCCTATCCCTCCGTTCGCCTTGGTTGTGCTGCTGGAACGGGGGACGCCTTCCACGGTCGAATCCACCTAAGAAATTTTAGAAAATAATCAACAAAAATTTAGATAAACTACTCTACTTTCAAAACTACTATTCAATATTTCTTTTAAGCTTTACTATTCAATATTTCTTTTACGATATCAAAAAATGATAATAATTTTTATTAATCGTTTAAAAACAGTTTTTAAGTTTTTAAAATCCGTAGATCCATCGATTAAAAATTCATATTTTTGGTTTTATTCAAAAACCTCAAATTCTTTAGAAATTTCAGGCTAAAAACCCAAAACCAACCCGGATGGTCTCCTCTCATCATTGGTAGTGGCTGCGCGTTGGCACCGGTACCGGCATGTGCTGGCATCATTGATTGACCTCCTCAAAAGGTTTATTTTATAAGATTTATTTCTAACTATTTTATTTGTTGTATAGACTTGTTTTTTGAGCGAAAATTTATAATTTTTAAAATATTTTAAGAAATTTAAAAAACGAGCTAAAAGAAGACTTTTTTTAATCCATTTTTTAGTTTTTTGTAAATTTTTGTTCATGTTACCAGTGCCAAGTCCGGGCAGCGACCTCATCGGTGGCATTTGTTGTTGGAAGACCATTGAGGCTGTTGGGAGGTCCTGGTTCATCACGCTGCGCAACGAATCGTCTATGCCCATTCCTAAATATTAAAATGTTAAAATTGAACAAAAATTTGGGTAAAATAAATTTGTGAAAAATTTCTACTAAAAAATAGAATAATCGGGTTGCTCATTCCACAATAAAAATAAGTAATACAAAATGGACAAAAATTTGTGTAAATTAAATAAATAATATTTGTAAATAAAAATATTTTTCAAAATTCGATTTTGATTTTTTAGGGTAATCAAAATTATTTACCCGGAATGACTTGTTGAAGTGTCTCTTCGCTGAATGTGCTAATCTCCCGCCTGCCATGGTGGTCATCTTCATGGGCTGTCGTCTTTAAAAATAAATATCAAATTATTTTTAGAATTTTTTAATTAAAAATTCAATTTTAAGGGCTTTTTGGGTGTTAAAATTTAATATTTAACAAAGTACCAGTTCGCTATTTTTATATTTACCATTTTCAATAATTTTTCTTTTATATATGGTTTGGCTCCAAATTTTTTTTTTATATTTTAAATTTATTTACGGCTGAGGTGAGCACACCGCCGACGCTGGTCATGCCGAACACGTCCTCTTGCGTGTCGCCAGGGCGGTTTCGGGCCCAGAATTTGGTGTTGTTGTCATTGGAGCCGGTGGCCAGAATGTGGCCAAGTGGGTGCCACTCCAGTGCCCAGACAGCCTAAAAATATTAAATAATTATTTAAAAAATGTGTTTTAATTTTTAATTTGTCTTGATTTCATTTTCAAACTTCGTTTGTTACACATTTTGTTACAGTTTTTAGGTTTTTACTAAAATCAATTTTAACATATTTTTTATATACTATTATTTTAGAATTTTTAATGCTTTTTTAAACTTTTTTTTTGTCCATTTCACTCGAAATTATTTCAGTATTTTATTTATAGGAGTAAAAAGTTTTTGTGGACTAAAACAAATTTTGCTAAAAAAGATATTCAATTTTGTAATTTTAACATAAAATTAAAACCGCGCTGACCATGTCGTGCGCCTGCTCGAGCAGTGCAATCTCCTTCTCCGTGTTCACCAGCCAATATCCCAGCGATCCGTCGCCTCCTCCGCTCACAAACAGCCCTTCGTGGATTGGGTGCCAGGCGAGAGCTTAAAAATTTGGAAAAAACATAATTAAATTTTTAATTCAAAAAGTTTTTTGAGTAAGCCTCCTGTTCATCGACATTTTTTGGTTTAAAACAATTTTTTATTTTTTTTTGTGAATTTAGAACAAAATGTCTAACCGTTTTAAGTTTCAACAACAAAAAAATATATTAAAAATAAAGGAATAAAGGAGTTTCACGATTTTAAACACGTGTTTTGCGTTCAAAAGGGCCTAATAACAAAAAAAAACTCAATTTTCCAACTTTTTTGTTGGCGTTGTGTTTATGTCGACATTTAAACAAACTCACATGTGACCTCCTTTTTGTGGCCCCGAAAGGATTGCACCTCGCGCATCATGCGCACATCGTACAGCTTGATCACGTGGTCCCGCGACCCGGTCAGCAGCCAGTTCCCGTTCCGATTCCACTGCACAGCCATCACCGAGTTCTTGTGGTCGTGGCTGACATGGAACAATTATTTTGAATTTAAATTATTATTTTCACTTTTTTGGCAATTTAAATATTTTTTAATTTGGAAAATTTTACATTTTAACCAAAAAAAACACGTCTAGAAAACTTTTGCCCATTTAAAACAGATTTACAAAAAGCACCCAATATTGCGTTTTTAAAACAATTTTTTGTTGGTTTAGACAATTAACTTACAGAGTGGCAAGACATTGACCCGTTTTTGCATCCCAAAGCTTCACCGGCTGTTGCGAATCTCTGGAGCCGGTGACCAACAATCCTTAAATTTAAATATTTAAAAAACCTTAAAAATTCAATTTTAAACAAGGTCTATTTTTGCGAAACCTTCATTGAGTTTTGTTGCAAAGATTTTTTCAAAAAATCTAAACTTTTTATTTTCTTGGAATAGCAAATTTTTTGTCGTTGTTTATTTTTTGTTTATTCTTTTTTAAATTACAAAATAAAGCGCTTTTTTCCTAACTCCTAAACCATTTTATTTTTTGAAAAATTGGGCAAATCTATTTTTAGCCCAATTTTAATATGTTTTTTTGAACCTTTTGTCGGATGCCAGTCCACCGAGCGCACGTCGGCGCCATGGCCACGCAGCACGCGCTCCTCCGCGCACCGTGCAAAGTCCCAGACGCGGGCGGTGGCATCATCCGAGCCGGTGACCAGCTTCACATCGGTGGGACACCAACTGCACAAAAAGGGGAAAATGCAAATGTGGGAGGAAAAATAGCTAAAAATGAAGAAAATAGAGGAGGGCGAGAGAGATATAAGAGAAAAAGAAGAGAGAGTAGTAAAAGAGAGAGGAAAGAGAAGAGAGAGAGAGAGCAAAAAAAAATTGGAAAGGAAAACTAAAATATTTTTTAAATATTGTAATTTTATTTTTACATCAGTGAACAAAACGCCAGAATCTAAGGAATTTTCTTTTTTTGTGGTGGGAGGCAAAGCTGAAATTTTCTGGAATGGAACAATATCAAGTTTGTTTTTGCTTCGATAATAAATTTAATCTCAAGATCTCAACCAAGTAAGCAAAAATGAAAATGGGGGTATTTTATATATTTTGTCATTTTCCTGGCAAAATCATGTTTATATAAGGCAAAAAATTGGAAAATTATTAAATCCAACTTTTAACTAGAAAAACCTTATAAAGTATTAAACAATGATTTGATATGAAAAAAGTGAAAAAGGGACATGAATACAAGCATTTATTTTATCATTTTATTAGTTGTGGCTTAAAAAGGATCTCTTACGTTCAAAGTCAAATTCGAGCGTTTTTTAATCAAATTAAATATTAAACAAATTTTTTGACTGTTTTGTACAATCTAATTTTTGGTATTCAAATTATTTATTTATTTATTATAATTCATTTTGATTGGATAGTGGAGTGTTGATAAAGACTAATGCGAACCAATATAGAGAACGAGAAAAAGAATGGAAATAGGGGGCCAAGGGGAAAGAGGCAACTGCTGTTCTGAAAATTGCCTTTTTGGGAGAAAAGGGATGGTCAGAGTGTGCTTCGTTTTGATCACTGCGCCGGTGGAGAACTTGGTTAGGTTTAGGTTTTGTAGGATGTATATTCTGTGGATTAAGGTGGAACACGTACCTCTTGAAAGACTTTTAAAATTTCCATTTAAAATCAATATTTGTTCCTGTTTACACATTGCATTAACAAGTGGCTCATCACCACGTCAAATTGGCAAGTGTGGAATATCAAACCTTTTCAAGTTTGTATCAAGATTACAAACGGAACACAATAACACCTTTTCAAGCTTTGATTGAACTTTCAAACCATTTTTATTAACCAAACAACTGTCAAAACAATTTGTTACCAAACTTTAGTTTTCTTTTCAAAATTACCAAATTTATATTTATTTTTTAACCAAATTGCCGAATTTGTTTGTTTACCAAGTGTTTACCGCTACGATGTGAAAGCAATCACAAGATGTGGTGGTGATGAGATGATTGTGAGGTGAGAGAGTGTGTTTAAATTAGAGATCGCAACACAACAAACAAATATTTGTGTGTCCGCCATTGTCCTTAATTGTGTGTTTGTGGTGTGTGGAGGATGCGCACCTTAATGACCGAATGGGCTCATCCTTGTGGGCCTGGAACATGTGCACATTGTTGAAGTTGGGCTGCCAGTACTTCACGAAACCGTCATGGTCAGCGGACGCCAGCCATTGGTCGTTGTGGGACCACTTCATCGCCCTGATCGCCACATCGTGTGCCTGATCCGGGGAGCACAGTTCGTATATACATATATATATTTAACAATATTAAAATATATAAAACGTATAAAATTTCAAAAAAAACTTCTTTCTGAAATCTTTTGTCTGATACCAAGAATAGAATTTTTAACCCTTTTACAAAATAAATTTTATATAAATTCTAGATTAAAAAACAAGATTTCAACATATTTGTTTAAAAAAACTCTGGTTCAAATTCACAGACAAACCCCTGGTTCAAATTCACAGATTCACATACTAGAAAATACCAATCAATAATCAATACCTGTAAGATTGTCTCAAAATTGAAAGCGGTCCCGTTCCAAAGCGTAAATTCGCCCGACGATGCACCGGTGATCAGCCGCTTCCCTTCCGGTGTCCACTGATAATAAATGGATTAATGAATACCAAGTTTTATTTAGCCTTTTAAAAATGGTATTTATCGGTTGTACAGTCTGCAGTATCACCTCATTCCCTTAGCCATTTTTTGTTGAAAAAGTTTGAAATGTTGTTGTTGAATGTTTGTCTTCGAGGACCTAATCAAACTTGGATGTCAAAATCAACAGCAAATAATGAATTCGTATCTATAAATTATTCATTTCCAAAAATTTCGATTTTTGGACGGGACGTCAGAAGATACAACGGATAATTCATAATTATAATATAAGTTTACAATTGAAATTTAATTTATTTTTCAAATGGACCAACACAAAGCGAGTAGATGGGGCATTTCACTTTGTTCATCGCAGACCGCACAAACTTGCTCAGCACACAGTCCACCGGGGTCTCCGGCATGCAAGTTGGCAACACCACGGAGGAGTGGTAGAGTATGTCGGACTGGATCACCGGTCGTTCCCAGCGAGCCTGGTGCCGGTTGGGTGATTGCCAAAGTCGGGCCTGTGGAACATAACAAAACATTTTTTGTTATTTTTACAATTTACATATTCGATAGTTTTGGAAAAACGCAGGTGTTGAATTTTTCCGGTGTTGAAAATCTTGATATCGGCCAGTACAAACATGCGATCAGGAAAAATTATGTAAAAAACTAAACCTTTCAAGTAACCGCCAATTTATCTTTTTTGTTTCTTTTTTCCAACTATACCCATAGCACTTTTTCAAGCAGATCAATCAGCACATACACCGAACCCCTTCTCTACCGAACTTTTCTAATTTAAGGCCCCACTTTTTTTTTTATTAAACTGTTATATCAGGGTTCAGTTTTCAACCGGTTGAAACTCGAATCCTCAACCCTCAACCCAACCCCTTCTTCACTTCCCAAGTTGAGAAAATTGAATGTCTCGATTCTGATCATTTTTGAAGACATTGAATTTTACAATTTATTGAAATTTGGAAATGCAAATCTGGGATCCAACCCCAAAAACTTATATGACAATTACTACCTCCATGTGATTCAGTGCATTTGCTATGTAGTCGATGTGTTTGCGAACATTGGCCACATTTTTGCGCAACCGTCTTCCGGGACCTTCTGGCAAGTCGTTGTCCGCCATTCTGCTACTCTATATATTATTTGTACAAAACTTGTACGTACTACCAAAAGTCAGAATTAAGTGATAGTCTTTTAATTTTTTGAGTTTACCTCTAAGTTTGATTTTTTGGTTTTCTTCAAAATTTCCCGGAGATTTTTTTTCCAAAATTTAGACAGAAAAATTTAAATATGGCAGTTAAACTAATTTCTTTCTAACAAGTAAGTAGACAAGTAATTTGAAAATTGATTTGCAAAAATCCAAACTGTTCCCGGTTTAAAAAACCGCTCCCGACGAGGCGTATGATGTTGACGATGGGATGGCTCTGCAGCTGTCTCCGCTTGCTCATCAGATTGCTGCGGTTGTTGAAACACCGGCGGTGGTATTGCAGTATTAATGCGATGTGGTAGCAAATCATCTAAAAGCAATTTAACCTTGGGAGTTGGGAGTAAAATTATAAAAAAGAGACCGGGTGAGATTTTAACGTAAAAACCTGAAACTTTTAGGTCCCCAAATTCCAAATTGTTAAAATCTTTTTTCCATTTTAGCGTTTATCAAAATCCCGGTAAACGCCAAAATGGAGTGGTTTTTGTTTTTTTACCAAAGTCCTTTATTAGTGTTGCATTTTTCTAATAAAAACGTAGGGGAGCAATGTAGAACGAACAAATATATCAATAGTTCCTTAATGACCCTTGTTATTATAACAAGGATCTTTAAAAAACTTGTTTTCTACTTGAGGGAGTAAGATGAATGAATGAGTCATATTCACAAACCCGGCCGGTAAACCATTCTTCCCATTCTATTTTCTGGTTTTCTTCAAAATGGAGATAAAAGCGAAAAATCTTCGTCCCCAAATTTTAAAATTTCTTGTGGCATCCCATCAAATTTTCGAGAATTTTAAAGCATTCAAGATTCGAAGTTTCAAGATCGATTTTTGGACCGACCGCCGAGTAAAGTTGAATAATTGACTTTGATCATTTTAAACAATGCATACCATACCATCAGCAGACGTAGATGCTTGAGATTGAAAGACGACTTGTTGTTGTATGAGTGGCGCCGTGGCGAGCATTGATGACATTCTATTTTGTTCTGCTGCTGATGCAATATTAAAATTTAACGCTTAAAAGACACCTAAAGTCTACTTAACAATATTTACAAAAATGATAAAGCGATAATACTAACTATGTTCTATGTAGTATAGTAGTAATAGGCCCGGGTGGATAGGCCGGGTCTGGGGTCTATAGGAATTTTGGACGGAGGGAGGTGGAAATTTCGGAAAAAATTGAAGATTCTTCGTAAAATTATAGAAATTTTCTTTTTCCAAAAATTTGGGAGCGGTTACCGGTTATTAAGAATTCTGGGTAGATGTAGTGTTTCATGTTTTGTCTGCAATGCATGGACATGGAGTTGGAATATTTTAACCACGTGTGACGTGTTCTGCTGATTGTGGAGGGGAGGGAGTTAGTTAGTTCAATATATTAGGCAGCAAGCAGTAAGTAGTCATAGTCACGCTCATAAATTGTTGCATGTTTAGTCTATCGCGCACCAGCACACCAGTAGGGATGGGTACACATATAACGAAAAAACAACTGCCTGAGGCCCTGCAGCCAGTAAAGCAGGAAATTGATAGATAAATAGGTTAAATAAATACATATGTAATGTATGTAGTATGTACCACATAGCTAGCTGTAAGTTACCTTACCTATATGATAAGTAGATTGTAATTAGAGCCCGAACCTGAACCGAATTCGGACCCGATTTTTCCGTCCGAGCTCGGAACTCAGGTTTTTACTGGTAGGTAATGGGTAGGGTAAACCCGATTTTATTATCTGATTTCTGTTTTTTTTACTCCGAAAACGAAAATGAAAATCGAACCAAACTCGAAACCGAGCAAAACTCGGTTCCGAAAACTCGGAACCGAGCTCAGTCATGGTCAAAAAATTCTGGCTTTATTTGTAAGTAATGCAGTATGTAGCCAGAAAGAAGCAGTTGCATAATGCGGTAATGCTGTATATCTTTTACTTTTACCATTTACCTACCTGAGTTTTTAGATTTAGAATTTAGAAAATAAATCGATATCCCTCTTACACTCTCATGCTCTCATCTCTCACTATCACTCTTACTTAAAAGCATAACGCCAAAAAATTGAGATATTTTTTAAGCACCGTGATCAAATATCCATCCTAATAATAAAAGAAAAGAAATTTTCGCTTTTTGGATTCGAGAAAAAAGTGTAAAAATTGGGCGGTACCCGCCCGGGACCCTGGACCTGTAACTTATTTTTTTAGTTTCCTTCAATTTAAATTTAGGTATTATCTACCTACATATTGAAAAGACAAAAAATGTAAAAATATTTTTTAACTTATTTTTTTGTTAGCAAAAAGAAAAAGACGATCGAAATTTCCTTAAAAAAGGACGTGTAGGATGTAGCTCACCTTGCGAACTTGTTTGTCTAGTTTTTTGGTCCCTTCCTTCCTTTTCCTCCAATCCAACTCACACGTGCTCATGTCAAAAAAGGAAAATTGTAACGGTGGGTTAGTAACGTTGATTAGCACCGATTTAATAGTTTTTTTTGAAAACTGGATTTTGAAGATTTATTTCGCCTGAAATTATTTGTCCAAATTTGATTTTTTTATTTTTAGATAGAAATGAAAAGGATGGTCCGATCGTCCATATTTATGATATGCAGTTTGGCTGTTTGTGTTCGTCGTTTTCTTCTCATTTTAGCGGCGCTTTGCCTGGTCTATTTGGGCATTTCTATTTTCTATTCAGTGCCAACAAATTGGTAAGTTTGGACTTTGGACACATAAAATTCAAAAGATCCAAACTTTTAGGCGAACACCGTCTGTTCAGACCAGCACACGTACAAACATGTTTGGTCCAATTGCTCCTAATAAAGAAAGCAACAACATAAGGTCGGAGTTATCGAGGTTAGCTTGGGTTTTTGAAAATATTCAAAAAATAAAATTATTTTGTGTTGCTTAAATTACAATTTTTAGCAGATTGAAAAAGAACATTTCAAATCGTATGAACAAAGCAGACAATGAAGAGCTAAAATGGGATTTTGCTGCTGCAGACACGCAATCATTGCTGGAGACTGTGGCTCACTCAATTGCACCTGAAGAAGAAAACGTTCGATTTTGAAAATGAAAATTCAAATTACGAAAAAGGTTTTCAGCATCTTTGTCCCGATGTGGAGCAGAACTCGCTGCTCCAGGGCCATTTGGGTCAAGCAACGTTGTTAATCGAAGAGCTGGAAGAACATGAGGTGGAGATGGCAAATATGGACATGAATCCTGGCGGAAGCTGGAAACCACAGAATTGCACCGCGCGGTACAAAGTAAGTTTTTTTTATTCGCACCGAAAAGCGAAAAGTCGATTTTGGGGTGTATTTTTTTGTATTGTACAGAAAATTTCGATTTTTAGAGGTGTACTTTTCGTTTACGAGCCAAATTTTCATAGTTTTACAACGGCGCGCGAAAAATTTTGACGGATTTTGGATTCATAAGTGAAAATTCTATTGAAAAAATCATAGTTTTGCGGCGCCAACAGGCGCCGCGGCGAAAATTTTTCGCCAATTTTGAAAACAAAAGGGGGACCCTATTAAAAAATTTAATTTCTGGCATTTCGGGGGGCATGACCCCCCTGGCGACGGGCTTAGTTCTGTACACACATAATATTTTTAGAATCTTAAAAATATAATTTTAGGTCGGAATTGTCATTCCCTACCGGGACAGAAAGAGTCATCTGGTTCGTCTACTCGACTTTTTGATTCCAATACTCAAACGCCAACTTCTCAACTTCCGTTTTATTGTAACGGAACAAGTAAGAACTCTACCATAAACTAGCGCCTGAACCTTAACTGTCAACTTAAATTTTAACCTTAACTATCTTAAAAATAAATGTTCATAAGTTACTTATAAATGCTAAAAAAGATGACCATGACCTTATTTGTTTTTAATTTGATAAAGAGTATTTATTAGAGAAATACCAAATAATGTAGAATGTAGAATAAACTTATTTAGGCTGTCCTGTCTACGGATTTTGGTAGTGACTTTAGTGTGTCTATTTTTATTGGAAAATAAATTGGGGGTCGGGTTAGTTGGACGTTATTTTTAGAAAATTTATCATAAAATTCGTTAGAGTCTAAAGTGTCTAACCCAGTTTAAAACTAGGTAGGTCCCATCCTTATTGTTAGGGAAAAACCAAATTAGAATAAATATATTTATTAGTGTATTAAATTCTTTGAATTTGAACCAATAAGTAAGAAAAAATTCAGAGCGGAGACAATTTGTTCAACAAAGGTCGGATAATGAATGCCGCGTTCCGATTTGGCCAGCGCCAACTCGGCCTGGACTGTTTGATCTTCCACGACGTGGACATGTTCCCGCAAGATGATCGGACACCATACAGTTGTCCGCCAGTCCATGAGCCACGTCATGTTGGTGCCTTTGTGTCCAATCTCGGATATCAGTATGCTTTTTTCTGCGAACTAAAATTTAACCCACCCACCACCCATTTTTTTATTTCAAGAATAGAAATAAAAATTAACAAAAACCCCAAAATTATAAATTATTTTTTTCGGAAAATTTTCTGTTGAAATTTTTTTACCATAAAATTACTTATATTATAGTATTATTATTATTTTATTATGATTTTTCCTTTTGATATTTAAGAAGGGAGAGGTCTCCTGACCTTATTTATAAATGACCAACCAACTTCCCATTTGAAATAGAATTGCGAAAATTTGACAATGTGAAAAAATTAGGCTATGCTTATTAGAAAATCTAGCATTTTCTACGAGTCTACGCCCCAGATTCAAACTAGAACATAGTTTCTATCGTAATTTAAAGGCTGTGGTACAATGAAATTGTGGGCGGTGTGTTGGCGATCAATGTTGCCGACTACGAACATGTCAACGGGTTTTCCAACCAGTACTGGGCATGGGGCGGCGAGGACGACGACATGGGTAATCTTCGGGTAGTTCTAAAATTTTAACAAAAATCCAAATATCAGGCAAACGAATTCTCTCCAACAACTTCACAATTGAACGACCTAACGGCGATTTTGTCCGTTTCTCCATGCTCAAACATCCAAAACGGAAGCGTATTGCGCCAAAACTTGTGTATGCCCATTGGCTGATAAATTGTTTTAGAATCAAACAAAAATAATACAGATATAAACTGCTTGAGGAGTCCGACAAGCGGATGCACAGGGACGGAGTGAACGAGACGGGCCAATGGAAAATTGTTAAGGTAAAATTTTAGAGAAAATAAGGGATCAGGGGTGAGCCCAGTTTTTTTTTAAAATTTTTTACATTCCTTTAAGAAAAGTTTTTTTGAAATATGTATGCATGATACACAAAAAGTGGATTTTTAGTACACAATTTCAAAATTTATCATTTTTTCCGATGTTGGATGCTATTATATTTTTAGGGGTATATTTTTCCAAAAATTTCGGTGTTTACCGAAAACTAAACACTAAGATCGAAAAATCGGCTACCCCTGGGGAAATGAATAGTTATTAGAATATATATTTTTTATGTTAAAAATTTGTTAATTTGCAGGTTGATGTTCGCCCGCTGTACTACCATTTGCTGGTGGATGTTGGCGAGCCGCCAGACATTTGGAAAACTTAGGAATAGGAACAGTCTAGTAGCCTAGCCTGATTAATCGCCATCATATTTCGATGTGGTCACAGTCCCTATTCCCTAACCTTTTCACTTTCCATTTCATTCCAATATTGGGTATTTTTTCGCATTTTATTGGACATGTCAACAAACTCACAAAAAGTCAAATTTATCATTTTTGTTTCCCGGTGGTTTGTCGAATGTCACATTGATCATTTTCAAAACACAGGCTGAACAGGGTTGCCACAGGTTTTTTTAGAAGTACGGGTCGGTCGGACCTAATAAATTTCTCGGTGCAGGTTAAAATTTTCAACTTAACACCCGAGTTTCGGATGGCAACCCTGCTCTACTTTTTGCGCGAACTTGTATTTTTTGTGTTAATTTTTGCCTATTTTTACCTGCCTTGGCATAACTCTCACAAGTTTCTCTCGGGTGCCCAATTCTCAACATCATTTTATGGACATTTGAACATTTGAATATAATACGTAATAATTGCTCATCCCATCTACATTATTCAACATAATCAACTTCATCTTTTTCCATATATTACTTAAAATTTTCCCTTTTCTTTTACTTACACAATATAATATATTTTTGTCAACATTGTTGTCTTTCATTAATATGTTTTATCTATCTGGCATTAATTTGGTTAGAGCTGACAGGGAAGCAAAGTTGAAAATTTACAAAAAAAATGAGTTTTTGTTGTGAAAACATGACTTGGATGGTTTTTTACATTTTTACGGGTTAAAAAACATTTTGACGAGATCCTTCTTATTAGCTCCAAAAACCAGTCATCTTTTAAATGTTTCGTTTTTTTAATTTTTTCGGTTGTTTACCAAAAAGGATGTACATACATATTCACATTCGTGTCGGCATTTGCGTCGCTTGCTTGGGTATGGATACAGATTTTTTCCAAAAAATTGAGTTGAAAAAGAAGAAAAAATATATAAATATTTGATTTTGAAAATGTGTTGTACCCAAACGAGACAGATATCATTTTTTCCTCTTTTTTGCATTTTCATCAAAATTTTCATCACCCACTTATTTTCCATTCGTTACCACAAACATTTAAAAATAAAATATTAAAACAAATCACAGTTTGTGTATGCCATGGTCGGCCACAGAAAATCCCACCCCTAATCCCCCTAATTGGGTACAGGGAGGGGGGGGGGAGGGAGAAGTGGGGACAGCGATTTTTTGGAGTGTGGTAGAGTACATGATGACATGCAACATAATCCGTCGTCAAAATGGAATATCAAACTCACCCCATTCCGTCGAAATTGGGTGGTCTTCTTATTTATAGACTTTCACTTTTACCGGTAAAAATATTTCCTACCTTCCACAATTTTCCAAACTTAACATGAAATTTCACATTTGTTTTTCGAAGCTGAAAATTGAACCTATGCTTATTTAAATATTTACTTCCATCCAGGACTCAATAACTAAACAAACACGGATCATAACCTCAATTTTTCTAAATTTAACCCTAGATAGATAGATAGATAGAGGCTCTATGTTTATGCAGTAAGCAGGCTTGTAAATTTCAAACTTTTCAAAAAACCGAGACTAGGATCCCAAATGTTTAAATTTTAGAAAGTAGAGAAGAATTAGTATTATAGTAGATGAAAATAATGGCTCGCTCGTCCGTGTTTATGCTGTGCAGTTTGGCTTCATTTGTTCGCCGCTTTCTTCTCATTTTGACGGCTCTTTGTTTGGTCTATTTGGGCACTTCAATTTTGAAAACAAAATGGTAATTTTTTTGGCATTTTTAAGATTATAAATTATAAACTTTATTCTCAAAATCCAATTAATCCAAACTTTTAACGCAAACCTGCAAAAAATCCAAACTTTTTAGGCGCTTAGAATCGGTGCAGGCCAGCACGCATGCGAGCATGTTTGCTTCACTGAATGGCTCTCATGAAAACAACACACAGGAAATAACAAGGTTAGCGCATTTTAGATTTAGCCTCTAATTTTTTTACAAAAATCGATTTTGGCATATGCATATATAATTTTCAAAAATTCTGTCTAAACTTTGTTCAGGCGAACACCGTCATTCCGTACTAGCACACATGCAAACATGTTAAGTACAATTGTTCCGGCTCCCGTTGGTAGAGAGGACAACATGAAACAGAAACTGAAGAGGTAAGTAGCTAATAAACACTTACAATTAATTAACTGATCAATGGGCTTTTTGATGTTTGGATTTTTTAAATTGACTCAATTACATCCCGGATAATCGAACTTTGAAAAATACCGACTTTTCAACTTTTAACCGATTTTTCGCGGAATAAACGATTGTCTTAACTTTTAATTAACCGACCTTACGGAGTTATTTTACAAGTTGTGTGGTCGGTTATTCCGCAAAAGGTCGGTCAAAAGTACAGTCGGTTGGTTATTCCGTGAAAGGTCAGTTAAAAATTGAAAGAAAAAATACACTGCTGATTAAAAAGAATAAAAAAAAGTTGAACAAAAACATTCCGGGATGTATGTAAATTATAAATTTCTTGTATAGTAAATTTCTTTAATATTTTTGTATATTGAGTATTGAAATTGCGAATTTTAGGTTTTTAAATTCATACATTTTCTGAATGTTAGTAATATGTAAAGATTTGTTATTTTCCATAGGTTAACAAGGAGGGTCGACGGTCTACCCTCCCCCCTTCGTCGTAAATTTTTCCCGGAAGGGTACCCCCATCGTTAAGGGGCGGAGGCATAAAATTTTAGGGGGGCGGAGGCAGAAAATTTTAATAGGATACTTAAATAGGATCCCTTTTCCCTTTTGTTTTCAAAATTTTTGGAAATTTATCGCCACGATACTTATCGGCGCCGCGAGAATGCTAGTTTTGTTTGTTTTTAGTTAAAATTTCCTTGAAAGTCAACGTATTTTTTAAAAATTCAATAAAAAAATTTGCCCTGTCGTAAAAGTTTAAGCCCGACCCCCCCCCTTGTTTCTTCTTTTGATTCATTTTTTGTATTATTTTTCCCGCAGATTGGAAAAGAATGTCTTAAATAGAGCGATGGAGATGGAAACAGATAATGAAGGGGCGAAGAGGAATTCTACAGTAGCAGGTACGCCTTCTACAGTAGCCGTCACAACTTCTACGGTAGCAGTCACGTCTTCTACAGTAGCCATCACACCTTCTGTGGTAGCAGTCACGCCTTCTACAGTAACAGTCACGCCTTCTACTTCTACACTAGCAGTCATGCATCTGTTGCAGAGCACCGATGAGACCAATCATACTCATACAGCAAATGAAAGCGTATGATTTTTTGAAGAAAATAAAACAAATATAAACATTTTTACTTTTACGATAAAATTTACAAAAATTATGAATGTTTTTAATAATACATAAGTAAATAATGACGAATGATCTCTGATGTGACTACAGAATCTGTTACTGCAGAAATATTTAACAATTTTGTTAAAAAATATTAAATATTATTTTAGTTTTGCCCTGAAATTGAGCAGAATTCACTGCTCTTAGGCTATTTGAATTTGAATCAAACAAAACTCGAAAATGAAAAACTGGAAGAAAATGAAGTGGAGATGGCAAATATGGAGATGAATCCTGGTGGAAGCTGGAAACCACAGAATTGCACCGCGCGGTACAAAGTATGTTCTATACACACAAAATATTAAAAAATATTAAATATTTTTAAATTTAGGTGGGGATTATCATTCCGTACCGGGACAGAAAAAGTCATCTGGTTCGTCTTCTCGGCTATCTGATCCCAATTTTCAAGCGTCAACTGCTCGACTTTCGTATCATTGTCACGGAGCAAGTAAGTTGCAATTTTAGGTTAATAATTTCATGGGAAATATCTTTTTTCCATGGAGCCTATCGGTGTTTCTAAAATTCACATTTTAATTCGGAAAGAAGATTTTTGTTTAGTGACTCCAATGTACATTTTCTATATTTTTGGTAAGAATCTGCAAAAAGGGTTTATAAAGTATTTTGTTTCAAAAAATCTTTACTTAATAAGTTCTGCCTTCCTATAAAATTTGAAATTCAGAGCGGCAACGCACCGTTCAACAAGGGACGGCTCATGAATGCGGCTTTCCGCTTCGCTGTTCAGCGCCAACTCGGCTTGGACTGTGTGATATTCCACGACGTGGACTTGTTCCCGGAAAACGACCGAACCCCGTATGGTTGTCCGCCAAGCCATGTGGCGCGACACCTCGGTGCCTCTGTGTCTACTCTTGGATACCAGTTCGTTTTTTGAATTTTACCCTTTTTGGAATTTTCGAATTTCTTCGTGAAATTGCGATATTTCCACAAATTTTTGTCAAAACCAACCAATTAAATTTTTGGAAAATCAATGTACTAAATATAATTTTTTTCAAAGGAAAATGCATTTTTTGATCAAAATATAATTAAAAATACTTAATTTTTACAATGTATAAAAATTTGGATTTTATATATTCTGATTCTGGCGATTTCAATTTTTTCTGATTTTTTAAATTTGTTAAAACCAATTCCAGTTTCTAAATTTTAGTTATTTTAGAGAAAATTACATTTCACACCTATACCTCCTATAGTAAAAGCAGATTTTAGACTTTTGTACGATATACTTGTGGGCGGTGTGCTGGCGGTCAATGTTGCCGACTACGAACAGATCAACGGCTTTTCCAACCAGTACTGGGGCTGGGGCGGTGAGGACGACGACATGGGTATGTATAAGATAAGGAAGGTAGAAATTAACGTGCATTTTTTGAATTTTTGGGTTTTCCGATCGATAAAGTGAAAAATTGGAAAATACCATTCCATAGCATTCCCAGTTCAATATTTCATCCCCAAAAAACATATTTCACTGAGTTCTTATCTGCTGATCACATTAAGTCGTTTTTTGAGCAACAGCAACAAAAAACTTTTGGAAAATGCAAAATTTTCTGAAAAATTTTTATGGAATTTCCGGTACTAGCCTATTAACGGGGGGGGCAGTCTATTATAGGGGGGGGGGGG
>JAQIYK010000140.1:0-19611 GCA_034700465.1 Rotylenchus robustus
AGAATATACTTGGAAAATAAAAAAATAAAAATAAATTTAAAAAATAAAATTCAAAAAATTTAACTAGGAAATTTATTAATATTAACGAAAAACATGAAAAAAGTAAATAATATTGTAATAAATATTGTAAATATGGTAAAAAATAATTGGTTTAATAAATAGAACAATCGAATATCTGCTGGAAAAATAGATTTTAAAAAGAAATATATAAAAAAACAAGTGTTTACAGCTCAGTGATTCAATGAGTTGGAAGCAAAAGTAGACGGTAAAAAAACTGAAAACAAGAGGTACTTTTAAAATAAGTTTAATGATAAATAATTAAAAAATTTTATAAGTTAAAATATTAGAAATTTTAAAATAAATAAAAATAAAATATTTTAAAAAATTATATTACTTTTTCCCAATATTCCAAATTGAAATGCTTGTTGGTAAATTTATTATATTAAAAAATAAAAATATTTGAATAATTAAAAAAAAACAAAAAAAAAAGAAAAAAGAAAAAAAACAATATTTTTAAATATTTTTAAAACATATGATATGTTAAAATGTCGAGAAAATTACATAATTAAACAAAAAAAAACCAAAAATTAATTTATAGTATTCTGCAAAATTAATATACAAAAAAACGAAATAAAAAATTTATTTATTAAATTTTTTTATAAATAAATGACAAAAAATAATACCATAATATATTTTTGTAAATTTAATAATAAATAATAAATATTCTTAATTTCAAAAAATCATTCCATAAAATAAAATCAATGTTTAAATATTATTAAACAAAAATTATTAAAATAAAATTATAATTTTATAGAACTTACATATTAAAAAAATAAAAAGATTCATATATTGTTAAAAAAATAATAAAGGGAGTGGTTGAAAACGCATTCGGAAAAATGTTTGCTAAATGGCGACCAAAAAGAAAATGACTATTTAAAGTTAAATCATAATTTAATATTACTAAACAATATAATTTTAAAGGAAATTTGAATAATAAACATAATAAGCTTAAATAAAATTATAAAATAGTATTTACATAACATGAGCTATTATTCTATTTAGAATTCATTACAATTCAACGGAATAATCGCACATTTTATTATATAAATCAAATTTAAAATGAAAAATACACAATATAAAATAAATTTACACAATAATATAAAATTGAATATGTATAATTGGAAATAATTTAAATAAATACAAAAAAAATAATACCAAAAATTAAAAAAATAAATAAATACCAAAAAATTAAAAAAATTAAAATGGAATACATTCTTAAATAACTTAAATTAAATTTAAAAATGAAAACTTTTTTTAATATATCAAATAGCAATCAAAAATTTTTATTATATTAATAATTAATTTAAAATGATATTTTTAAATAAATTCTAAAAATAAATAATTAATAATGCAAAATATAATTGTTAATACTAGAAAATAATTACATAAAATTTAATAAAAATCAAAAGATCAAAAAAATTAAATTACATTGTTTAAATTTTATAATAAAAATTTAAATTACAGAAAACATAACGTCGTTAAACTATAAAAATTAAAAAATCAATCTGTCCCAAACAAAGGATTTTTAATTTAAAACAATAAATTTATCTAATAATTTTATAAAATTTTATCCGAAATTAAATGCAAACACTTGAAATTATTGTGAGGTTCTGACTCCGAAATTGAATTTCTTGTTTGAGGGTTTGGCTTATTACTGTAGTCTATCCCCGCCCCACTGATGTTTGTTCTCTTCCTCTGGATGTCGTCCCCGCCCCTTTCTTCCCCTAAGGCATTTCATTCCCACTGTTCATTCAATCTGATGTCCTGTCCATCCGGACTTGTCCCCTGCTCTCCCCTGTCCCTTTGCCTGATGTATATTATGTTTTCCTTGTTAGGGTAATTAAACCTTGTTGGGGATCTTTTAAGGGTTTGGATATGAACATTAAAGACAAGGTTTAATTACCCAAGTTTGAGTTTGAGATCGATCCGGAAAATAAATATTATTATGGAACAACTTGGTTTTGGTTCTGCGGACTCCCACTTCTCTGGATCCGGAAGTGCGGAAGTTCCACTGGTAGCACCGGATGCCGATCCTCGACCGTGCATGGGTAAGTGAATCTATTGCGCAATTTTTTTTTGTTGTTTTGTTTTTATTGAAGACACCTTGGGGTGTTCTGGAAAAGGCGGCCGCCAAAGGGGTTAAAATATGATCCCCCTCCATAAAAATGAGAGATAAGTCCTAGGCAGTTTAAGCACATGCCCCTGAAGGAGTACCCCGAACTTGATCTGATAAGTAATTAAGATGAGAGGAAAAGCAGTGTGGGGTGCAGAATATGTGAATATAAAGAAAGTATTGAAAATGAACTGAAAAGGGGCAACGATCAGTAAGAGGATCCCTTAGGGGATACTTGAAAGTAAAAAAAAGGAAGGGATTTTGCAATAGTATTGCTCATTTCATAAAAATGAGCAATGGTTCAAAAATTTTGGAATTTTTATTATTTTTTTTTCTTCTCAATTTTGGAGATGCAAAATAAATCAATTTTTTTTTCTCTCTTTTTGATTTTAAAAAAAACAAAAGAAAATTAATTAAGGAAAAAGGGACTGACTATTCGAATTTTCGAACGAATTTTCTAACCAAGCGGGATACAGTACCCATTCAAAATAAAAAGGGAAGAAGAGGAAGGGGAAGAGCAGAAAGAGAGAGAAAGAGAGAGAGAAAGAGAGAGAGAAAGAGAGAGAGAAAGAGAGAGAGAAAGTAGAGAGAGATTGTACGGAGGAGGAAGAAAGGGTAAAAAGGGGTGAGTGTGAAATACCCATTCCCCCACCCCACCCATCCCCGCCAGAAGGACAGACAGAGGGGCAACCTTGGATCAACAAAGAGATGGGCAACGAGTAAACAAAGACACTTTCCATTCCCCCCAGTCTCACTATCCATCTGCCAATTTTGCTGGAGGGAAGGATTGAAGACGGAGAGGAAAAGGGGAAGAGACCAGAGAGCAAAAGAGAGAAGGGAGGGATGAGCCAAAGGGGACGAAGATAAGGACGGACACTAAAAGGGGGAAGGAGCAGGCAAGTGGGTGAGATGAGCAAAGAGTTGAAGAAAGGGATTGGAAGAGGAAAGATGGGCCTTTCGCCCATCCCATAGTCAAAAGGGCAACATTTCACCGTGGGCAAAAGGGCAAACGAAAACTCGCCTTTCCCATTGCCTGTTTTTCTCCCCCCCCCGATTAACATATCTATCTGGCGATCGTCCCTTAAGGGCGATTGGCGCCATAACTGACGCCACAATTCAAAATGGGGTATGGATGGGAAGGGGATGGAACAAAGATGAGCAAAACCATTGGGCCCATTTCCCTCGCCGGCCCTTCACATTATTCTTCCTCATCCCCATCCCCTGATCCTCGTCCCCAATCCCTCTAACTCCAAACAAACAGGAAGAACTGGTGAATAATTTTTCCGTTTCCCTCTTCCTCTCATCACTCATTATCTATAAGCCAAGGGGGTCAAAGCCCAAATTTTCAATGTATAACTAAAATGGGGGTGTTAAATATAGGTTTCTGTGTTTTATATCATTTTATTAAATAAATGAAAAATGTTCAAAAATTTGATTAGGGATTATTCTTCCCTCAATTTGTGTTCTAAAATTGATTAACATACCGTATTCCCCAATAAAATTGATTAACGTACCGTATTTCCTCCCAATCTCCCCTCCTAATTGTTCCCCTTTCGATCGGGTCCGAAAAATCGTTTTTTTAGAATGGTATTAACCTCTCCTAATTCTCATATTTATAACTTAGGTGTATAATTCTAGTTTTGAAAAACATATATTTTGACCCGGACTGAATGCAAATTTTTTCTTTACAGTTGAAAACGACTATATTTTAGTTTTTTAAATTCGAAGGTTAGTTGTAATTTTCTGTAATGTTTTTTTTTAAAGTAATAATCCCGCCAGGGAGAGGAAATTAGGAAATACGGTAGGATTGAATTTGAAATTGCGTGAAAATAACCGAAATACTGTGCCAAGGTTGTTTTTGGTGCATCACATTTCTGAAAAATTTAAAAATTTTTTTTAGAAATTTCTATTCTGTAAAAGAAATATGTTTAATTTAACCAGTACCCATATTCATTTCCGGAACCGCAATACCCCCACCATTTGCACTTATTAGTCATTGTTTTAATTGACATTTCATTCATAATCTTCCATTCTTGCTACCGAATTTGTTCTTATTTTGTACGTGAAGTCCCCTTGGGTACATTTGAAATTTTTCGAATACTTGTTTCACAATAAATTAAAGTTGAGCCCTGACCCAAATTGAATCAAACTCCGACCTTTTCTACTGGGATATTTATTTACTCGAATTCGGTCATCGCAAATTTTGGGCATAGTCAAGTCCGAACTCGAGTTTGCCTCCAAAATTTTTTCTTGTTTTTTTTTCAAACGAGCCAGTTCAGATATTACCCCATCACTTAGTCTCTATCCATGCATGTTCGTGGGGTGGGTTTAACTTTTGGGCAAACTTTTGATTTCTGACCAGTGTTGTGCCGGCTCCGAAGCCAGAGCGAAAATTTGAAGAGGTCGAGCGCAGAGCCGGGGCTGAAACTTCCCGATCTGCAACACTGCTTCTGACGCTGCCCCAGGGGAGGTCAAATACCATTTCCAGTTTATTTTTGTTCCTTGTCACAAAACCTCGAAATTTTGGCTTGCTAGACCCCATTGCACAGGCATGCCACCCCAAACCAAAATCAACGAACCCCCCAATGCCATCACATTCCAAAGTTCAAAGAATAAAGTCAATGGACTTAACTTCCCACTCCCATTACAGTAACCCTCCCTCATTTCCGTCCTTCTATTTCACTTTCACATCCATTGGTGATTATGATCTCGGATCTTTCACAATTCCGAGACAACAAATTAGCGTCGCCACTTTCCCACCATTAATATTGTCAATTTGTTTACACTGATTTCTCACGATATCACCCACCTCATCCTCCTCGACGGGAAAACATGTGAACAGCACATATTTTCTCCTAGTTTTGATGTGTCTGATTCTTATCAACACATCCATTAATGTCGGGATGGGAAGCCATCCCGATAAGGAAAAGCGGATGTGTGGGCCGGGACATTTTACTGCGGAGGACACATCCTTCCGCAATTCCCATACAGTAAACAGACGGGCTGATTTGCTGCATCCTCCTAAGGTAGGACCCGCCCACTCTCCGCCTGGCAAACAATATCCCAACCATTTTTACAAATCATTCTTACGGCTTACTGAACTGATCAGCGAAACTTAAAAGCGAACACTTGATTTTCTTCCCTTTCCCCACTGCGCGCGAAACTTCATATCTTTCCATACATTTTGAATAGTCTTAGGGCTAGTTGGAAGTGATTGATCTCCCCACCCAGTTTGTGTATTACATAATAATACTTATTGAGATTAATTTTATTGTTTTGAACTGCCTTTGGGTAGAATTGAATGGAAGAAGTACATGTAAACATTAGCGTAGTGGACAGGAATTTGTTTTCCGGTTCAAATCGAAACCCAAATGCCTACGCGACCAATGCTCTGGTGGATCAGGTACACCAAAGCACCATTCTCCTAGAAGATGGTATTAACAGGAGCTTAAGACCCATAAACCGTAGGGGTATCCAAAATACGAATGCCATCAACAATATGGCTACGGAAGTGAACACAAACATGGCTACCCTCAATACCCGAGTAGACCAAATGCTAGATAAGATACATGATCTAGATAGGCAAATTAACGATGATGTAGGTTCACACCATTCCCGGACCAGGGATGATCTTTCCCAAAGGGACAGGTTCTCTGAAAATGGGGGAGATGGATCGGTACATGATGATGAGTTTTTGAATGTCTTAACTACCGTGGACCCCTTTGCTAGTCAACTGCCCGCATGTAAGGATGAGAACTTGGCCTCGTTTGACAATTGGTCCCAGAAATTTCGGGATTTGTTAGAATATGCGGGGACCAACTGGACGGATGGAGAGAAATTGGGGAGGCTTAAATTTTCGTTGGAAGGTCCCATACGGAAAATTTTTGATAAGCTACCCAATGATAGGAAGGACACAGTTGAGGAATCACTGGTAGCCATTCGAGAAAAGTTAGATTCCCCGCAGCGGCGCGAGATGACTAAGCGAGCTCTCTTGACTTGCAAGCAGCGCGAGACTGAAACGGTGCGTGAGTTCTTTTCTCGACTGTCCCCTCTTGTTTCAACTGTTTGTGCTGGCCAGGATGAAGCGCAGATCCAATCTCGACTTAAGGACGAATTTTTAGAAAGGGTGAAACCTAACTTAGCGTTTTTGATTAGACTTACTGGAGTGACTAAAAGTCAGGATTTGGATGCTGTTTACTCCCAAGCCCAGGAATTGGAGCTTCTCCTGGCTAGTGCAAATGAGTCACATGTTTCTGATCCGTTAAAATTTGCCGTTCAAGCACTCAATGTACAGACCTCAAATAATGCCTCCCCATCTTCCCCTACTCCCAATCAATTACCTGCCCCTAATGTTAATTCATGGGTTAGGCCCAATCCACAAATGGTTAATAACTCACCCCCAAGGAACAACCGTCAGGTTCGATTTGAAAGAAATAACCCACGTGGCAACTCATCAAGGGGGTACAATTTCCAAGCCCGCAGAAGTAACTTTTCGTCACCACAACGTAGTAATACCCAGTACCGTGACAATAGGAACAGGAACGATAGAAATGATCGGAATTGGAGTGGGCGCCCGAAATGTTTTCATTGTGGCCGAGTTGGTCACAGAGCCTACGACTGCCGGAACAGGCAATCGGAATTTAGGAATTCGGGTTGGCAAAACAGGAACCAAAATAATAGTTATCCCAATTACACACCCGTGAATGCGGTTCAACCCTATTATCCCTATCCCTACCCTGAATATCAGTCTCAACCCCAACCTGTCCAACCTGCCCATCCACAAAGCTCCACTAACGTAGATGTAGGAGCCTTAGCCGACCAACTCATGAATCGTATGCAACTTGCTAAAAGGGGTGACCCGACTGTTCCCCAAAATACGGCTTGCAATGCTCTTCTGCAGGCTGATTTAGTGCTCAAGAATGAACCGCAACCGGATTGTGTTGAATCAATCGACTTAAATCCCATCCCATCAGTCGAGAAGGAACAAGGTGTCCCTCATAAGATCTCCAGTTGGGAGCAAACTAGTTTTGGCCCCTATCTTTCCAGAGTATTTATGATCCTTATCGTTCTCTTAACATCAGTAACTCCGTCATTGGGCCTTGAACATCTACAACTCCCTAACCACCCACTCATTTGTCAAACTAAATTGCAAGGATCCACCTGGGAACTTCCTGCCTTTCTGGGCTGCTCAATTTCGGCTATTAGTCAATCTCACGTTCCAGTTCCGCAACGCCGTGTTGTTTATGCACCCAATACACTTGAGTACATTACAGAGGCATGGGCATGCCGCATTGTCAAAAAGATAATGTTTAAGTACACTTCGCTCTCCGGGGTTCAAATTGAGAAAAAGGGTGAGGTTGACCATCTAGAGGTGCCCCCAAATGAGTGCAAACAGATGATCCACCATCAAAAATGTCACTTGGGTTCTTTAACTCAAAAAGATGGGCTATACCACACTAATAACCAAATTGATCTGACCCCCAGATCATGGTTTTTCGGTTCATTTTCGTGGAGGGAAGTCCATAGTGAAAATTGTTATTTGTTTAAAACTTCTGTCAGTTCTCGATATGGGGATCATTCGGTACATACTCCTTTGGGTAGCACAGAGGAATGTCCTTATCTAAAAGGGACTTGTATTTTGGATGATAGAACCCACCTTGTTTGGAAACCTGAAAAGGGTAAGCAATGCGAATATCGCTCCATCGGAGTGTGGAGTGGCCATTTAATGAACAACACTTGGCTAGCGGATGATGCTCAGATTGCTATGACCGATCTCCCTGTGAATGCATCCACAAGTAGTTGTGATAGAACCCTTTTTAGGTCAGAACAAGATTTTGCCTATCGTATCTTCACGAATGGCCCTCGGGTCAGAACAAAAAGAGCAACGGATGGGGTGGTTACGGATACCCAATTGGCATCCCAGTTAACTTATCTGGATACCGAAATAACGGAAACAATGACCTTTGCATTTAAACATGCAGCGAAATCCACATGTGATCTCATGGAGGAGACTCGCAGATGGGTGCAAACCGCCCTGTTGAGTGACCCAACCACCTTAGCCCGGGTTTTGTTTAAAAATGCGCGACTGTATGCTAAGAGGGCGGCCACTACACTTTTGAGAGTTTGGCCCTGTATCCAATTAGAGGCTAAGGACTATCACTTTATTCCTACTAATTCGGTGGAAGATTGTTTTGAACTACTTCCGATAGCTTTTAAAACCCATGGGGCTGATCGAACAGCGTTCTTAGATCCCCTTACCATGATCTTATCTCCGAATTCTCGGAAGACAGATTGTGCAGTATCAAGGAAAATCATTATACAACTTAATGGAGAAGTTTTGGAGGTTGATCAGGTTACCGCGAAGATGATCAAAGTTGCCCCCCTTAAGGACGATAATCTCAGATGGAGTTCGAGTCCAATTCCTTCCATTCCTTCCCACGCTTTCCACCATCTTGTCTTACTGAATATGACGGACATCAACACGCATGCTTTCATGAGTAACTTAGTAAAAGTAAGTGATATTACCTATCAAATTCATCAAGAGGATACAAAAATACTCTCTTCATTTTCTGATGGTTGGGAGGCAGCCAAAGATGAACTCAATAGAGAACTTTTTGGCGATTGGTCAACAATTTGGAAAGTTACGATATCACTGATGGTTTTAATTAGTTTTTTGGATGTACTCATTCGCTTAAGCTTAGTTGCTCTTGAAAAGTATGCTGGAGATGGTCGTCTTGGTAGACTGTTCTTAGGCATGCCCGGCACAGTGTCTTCTGGTGTCAGATCTTCTTCCACGTTTCCCTTTGATGTTCAAAACCGTGGGATCTTCTCGGTTAGCCTTCCCCAGTCCTCCAACCCCCTGAGAGAAATAGATTACATACCTATTGAAAGATTATCCAATTCGTCATTTATCCCAAACTCCCCTCGGGGAGAGTTGAAAAATGAAAGCAGATGCGCCTCTGTGAGAATGCTTAGATTGGCGCGAGAACAAGGACCGGGGAATGGAAGCATTTCTGTTGATCAGAACTTGCCTTATATCCCGATTGAGGTCAATGGAGAGACATGTATAGCTCTTGTAGACAGTGGTTCGGAAATTTCAGTAGCTGATAGGACAGTTTTGAGTAAGGCAAAAATTCCTGATGGTGTGAAGAAGATGGTACAGCTACGGGTTGTCCCATTTGGTCTCGGAGGAAAGAAATCTGTAGACAGACAGTTTGCAAAAAGAGGGATTCCAGTCCCCTTAGTAGCCAGAGTGAAATTTAGTGCAATCGGTAGATTTCTAGGCAATGCAAATCTTTTTTTTATGAACTTGAGGGATCTTGGACTCGATGATTGTGACATGATCATTGGGAATGATCTCATCGGAGCATTTGGCGGGGTGACGATCAACCCGAGCACACATAGGGTTATGTTTGGTCCTTTCACTCCGGGTGATCCGGAAGAGGATCCTTTCCTTCCTCTCCCTTCTGTTCTACCATCCACATCCAAAACACCGGTTCAACTAACTGAATTATATCAACAGAATGTTGAAAGTGAAAAAGAAAAATCTCCTAAAGTTAAGAAGCCCAAGGGGAAGAGCGCCAAATCCAAAGTCGTGAATATGCTTTCTGTATCTCATCCGCTGGGTTTTACTTCTCCAAGTTTTTCAGTCATTAAGGCAAACATTAACTCATGCCCTGTGAGGTGTTTGATTGACACCGGGGCGAGCATTAGTGTAGCACCGCTATCCTTGGCTGAGTTTTGGGGTTGTAAACCTATTAGCACTTCACTCAATGTAATCAGTGCTTCCGGGCACACCATCTCAGTCAAAAATAAAGGGTTGGTTACATTGGCATTGAACAGCACCAAGGTTGAAGTGACTATTCATTTGGTAGAGGATTCAAAATTCCCAGTGCAGAATTATCAGGTTCTACTTGGGTGGGACACGTTGCAAAAATTCTCCTCTCTCACATTTGATTTTAAAAATAATAACATTCAATTTGGAACTGAGAGCGCGGATTTAACCCCTCAAGAGGAGGCGGTTTCCCTCGTTAATGGATTGAGACTTCAAGCGGAGTGTTCCATTACCATTCCACCTAATGAGCAAATGATAGTCAGGGCTCGACTGGATTCTCCAATCCAAACAATAAGACCACTTTATGTACATTCATTGGTCGAAAAACTAGAATTTGAAAATTTAGGATTAGTGCCCACTATCGCGAATCCCTCTCGAGGGACATTGGAAATGTTAATGATAAACCCAACATCCCATCCTTTCCTGATTTTTAAAGGCCAACATTTGGCCTACGCAAATGAAGTAAGAGAGTTAGGTGAGAGGGTCTTTGCAGAGGAACCCGATGAGCAGATACTAAGTTTGGTTAGGAAGGAAGGAGTTGAGGTAGATCCTAATTTTAAGATTGATTTTTCAAAGTCCTCCGTGCTTGATGGGGACCTGGAAAAGCTGAAAATGCTTTGTGAGGAATTTAACGATGTGTTTAGCAAGTCTCAATATGACTTGGGTTCCTTTACAGAGGGCGAGTATGATGTCATTACGACAACCGAAAATCCTGTTTCTTCTAAGCCCCGCAGGACTCCATTTCGCTATAGGGAGGAACTTCAAAAGCATATTGATCAGCTCTTAAAGTCGGGAGTCATGGTTGAGTCCGACACTCCCTGGGTAACCCCATTTGTGATAGTTCAAAAGAAGGATGGCGGCATCCGTCCGTGCCTGGATTTTAGAAGGCTTAATGATGTTACTGTTCCAGATCATTATCCACTCCCAAGAATGGATGTAATTATGGAGAGGGTGGGAAATTGTCATTATTATACCTCACTAGATTTGGCAAGTGGGTATTTGCAGATTAAGCTTAGTTCTGAGGCCTCCCGAAAGTGTGGGGTCATTACAGAAGACTGCGTTTACCAAATGACGCACATGCCTTTTGGTCTCAAAAATGCGACTGCAGCATTTTCGCGTGCAATGGCGCAAGTTTTAACTGGCTTAGATGAAAATGTAATTGCTTATGTAGATGATGTCCTGGTTTTTACTAAATCTCGCGATTTTGATGAGCATTTAACAGCCCTCCGCAAGGTTTTTGAGCGCTTCCGTCAGTTTAAATTAAAGCTAAGCCCGAAAAAATGTGTTTTTGCGGCCGCTAAGATGAACTTTTTAGGACATGTTTTAGATGCTAATGGGTATAGGCCAAGTTTAAGCCGCATTGAAATTATTAAAGATTTTCCTACTCCCACCAACATAAAAGAAATAAAGAGAATTGTGGGTATGGCTTCATTTTATCGTAGACACATCCCAAAATTTTCAACTATTGTTGAGCCTTTAACTCGTTTAACCCGTAAAAACACGAACTTCCTTTGGGGAGATGAACAAAAAGCAGCCTTTGAGAAGGTTAAGGAACTTCTTTCCGAGAAGCCTTCTTTAACTTTTCCGAATTATTCTAAACCTTTCCATGTCTTTACTGATGCATCCACTGTAGGCCAAGCTGGAGTATTGATGCAGAAGAATGAAGTGGGGACTTTTTCGGCAATTTGTTATTGTAGTAGAACCCTGTCCGCTTCGGAGAGGAAGTGGCCTCCCGTTCAGATAGAGCTCGGAGCAATAATTTACGCGCTTAGAGAGTTTAAGCCCTACATTTTTATGGCCGATGTTGAGTTGCACACCGACCATAAACCTCTAGCTTATTTACTTAAGAAAGCTGATGCCCATCCTAATTTAGCTAGGTGGCTCATTGAGCTCCAGGGTTATCAGATTAAAATTGTTCATATTAGTGGGAAGCAGAATAGTCTTGCCGATGCCCTATCCAGAGTGCAAGAAAATATTTCGCTTAAGGAAGTTGAAAATTTGAATGAGCTAGAAGATATAGCCGAGTTCCCCATTTGTCTTTCGCTTTCGCTAGATAGTAGAATAGTTTTTGATCCCTTTATAAATACCCTCACTTTTCGTGGTAGAGATGGGGATTCCTATGCTATTGACTTGGCTAAAGAGCAACATGAAGATCCGGAATCTCTTTCATTGATCAAGTTTTTGGAGAGTGGGCAATTTCCTCCCGAATGCAGTGAGAGTGAAATGGAAATTTTAACAAAAAATGCTTTAAATTTATCCCTCGACTCGGGGATCCTTTACTATTGTCCACCAGAACATGTACCCAGATTGTATGTCCCTTCTTCGCTCAGATCCTTGATCTTTGACTCATTTCATTTATCGCCGTTGGGGGGTGGTCACATGGACTTTAAGAAAACATTAAAGAAATGTTCCAAATATTATTGGCCACATCAGCATTTAGACATATTAACATGGTACAAGCAATGCATAACTTGCCAGCTAAGGCATTCCCCTACTCCTGCTTATCGTGCGGAAATGCAAATGGTGCCTGCTAATACTTTATTTGCCCGAGTTGGTCTTGACTTAGCTGGACCTTTTCCCGTTACTGAACGTGGCAATAAGTATATTTTGAATATTATTTGTTGGTTTTGTAAGTATGTAATTTCTGTCCCTCTTCCTGATGCCAAATCTCACACCATTGCCAAAGCCTTTTTAAGCAATTGTTATCTAAAATTTGGCGGTTGTACAGAGTTAGTTAGCGATAACGCCACCGCGTTTACATCAGATTTCTTTAGAAATTTCTGCTCTATGCTGTATATTAACAAAAAATATGCAGTACCACACTGGTCCCAAGGTAACGCTGCCACAGAGCGCACTTTTCGGACTTTTCACAATATTTTGTCTAAATACATAACTAAAGACCAGCCAGATTTTGACGAATTTTTGGACTACGCCAATTTTTGTTATAATTCCTCTGTTCACTCCTCGACCCATGAGTCACCGTTTTTTCTTATGTTTGGAAGGGACCCAATTTTCTGTGTGGATCAAATTTTAAATCCCAAAATTAGGGATCCGGTTGCCTTCACTGATGAGACGGAGTTTAGGCAAAGACTTGTTAACTCTCTTCGGAGAGCCTGGAAATGTGCAGCTGATGTCCATATTCAAGCCCAACAGAAAATGAAAATACAGTATGATAAATCGGTCAGGACCCCTAAATTATCGGTCGGAGACCGGGTCCTTCTTAGAAATTATGGGGGAAAGGTAGGTACTTCCAAAAAGTTTCATTTACCCTGGAAAGGAATTTTTAGAATAATTGAAATTGAGGGGATCTATGCAACAATAGTTAGCTGCACATCTCCTCAGTCGAATCCGAGGAGAGTTCATGTTAACCAACTTAAGTTATGCGTAGAAGACCCAGGTCCTGCGTGTACCGAACCTCAATTAGTGATAGAAGAGCGCGCAGCGCTGGCTGCTAGTGAGGCAGAAGAAATAATTGATATGCCCGGGTTTTCTCATCCTCCCACATCATTCCCTATCGATGCATCCAGATCATCAGATAGCTCTGTTGTGATTAATGAAACAAACTCACCATCCATACCTATTCCTGAGGCTATCCCCTCTCGCTACACTTTGAGATCGCGCGCGAAGCTAGCGAAACCTCAGCGTTATGTGAATCTGATCACTCTTTTCCTGGTCTTTATTTTCATTTCTGTTGCCCATGCTACGAAAGCTACAAATGAAGTACTTTCCTCCTCACTTATTGTTTTATTAGGCTGGCTTGTCATTGTTTTTCTAATTTGTGTTAATTTTATTTTTCTTTTGCACTTGTATCGGAGAGCAACGCCAATCTCAGGGGAAAGTATTATGGCAATAAGCCGGTCAGAGAGCATTTCTGTTGATGATTCGGAGAGTGCGTATCTTGGGGATAGGTCTGATTTTTGCATGAGTTCGAGTTCGAACTCGTCCTTTACTACCGCTGCTCCAGTTCATGAAGATTTTTTAGTAGGTAGTCATCCCTCGGGATTAGAAACGTTCGTTTTTCCGGATCCGATGAGTGAGCGAAATATGGGATCGTTCATAGCCCCGCATTCGGGCCGTGTGAGGGGTCCACCAGATGGGCTTTGGCACCAGGCTATCTATGAGGGGCCAATTTGTTGGGGTGGTCGTCAATATCGAGTAATTGATGTGAAGCCTAATTATAGAATAATATATCTAGTTGGAATTCGTGGTTATAGGCGAGACGAAGTACTGAGGAAGCTTAGGAGTGATGTTTTAAGTTTAATTGGCCTGAGATTTAGAAGGTTCTGACGGGACTTTTTGGCGGCTGCCTTTGTCTTTGTAATCGCTTTAGAGTGAGTTGAATGGTTTTGAAAGAATTTTTAGTTGGTTCATTGCTTCGTGAACTTCCGACCGTTGACTTGGCCGATGGACGGATTGCTTATCCGTTCCTGGGTGAGATTCACCCGTTTTCCAACTTCGCCCCGGCGGTCTTTGAGTTCGATGGGATCTTGTATGACGCGACGGAGCACGCATACGTTGCAGAGAAATTGAAGTTCTTTGGCAGAGAAGACCTTCTGCCTGAGTTGATGAGCATGCGACATCATCTACTTTCTCTTCCGGCTGGCACGCATTTGGTTTTTCCTCAAGCTTGGAAGAAGATTGGTCGGAAGGTGGAGCTGGCTGGTACAAAGGAGCAAAAGGAGAGATGGATGAAGAAGAAGGCCTCCATCATGGCAGACCTGGTGCTGGCCAAGTTTCGAGCGAATTTGTTCCATGCTGAGTGCTTGATGAAAACTGGCAGCTCTCCGATTCTCGAAGCCAGTCAGAGGGATTGGTTTTGGGGCGTTGGACAAAATCAGTGGTCATGGGACCTGCCTAATTGGTCGGAGAACGCGTGTGGATTCGGCCGGAACGAGATGGGGCGTATACTAGTTTGGGTGAGGGAAGAGCTGGGTAAGTGCTTAGGAAGTATTAAATTTGGTATAGTCGTAAAAGAAGACCAAAATTGGGCTGGCCCGGGTCAAACTGTTTTTTAATCAATTTTTCTCTTTTCCCTTTTCCTCTATTTGTTGCGCGGACTCTTAATTGTTTGTTTTCATGTGGATATAGATAATTTTTATCTCCTTTTCAAAACTTAAGCGAATATTGAAAGTAAAATTAATCTCAATGACAAAGAGACGTTCAGTCGGTGGACGTCAGCAGGCCGTTGGAACTGCTAGAACCGCACCAGTTCCTCCGGATCTCGTGATTCTGGCGGAAGCGGACGCTGGTGGAGGTGATGGGGAGCGTATGGAGCTGGATGCAGCTGCGCAGGGAAGTGAAGGGGGTAATGAAACACCTTCGGGTGTATTGGAAAATCAGGGGGAGCAAGAGGTTCTTATAGATGCACTTTCGAGTGCAGTTGAAGAAGAAGTTGTTGGAGTTGCAGATGTGGTTGGGGCTGGTGTGCTGAGTCCGTCCCAAGTGCTTGGGGAACAATTTAGTAAAGGGTGTGCCTTAACTGAGGACACTGAGGTAATGGTAGATGAGCAGGAATTGGGTAATGATGGGTTTAGTCCCATCTCTGAAGAGATGGAAGATGAGCTGGAACCGTTTGCTAATGCTGGTTTTCGAGGAGAGGCCTCGATTGGTATGGAGGTAAGGGATAATAATCCGACTCCACCATTTATTGAGGGTAATGGTAAGGGCCCCACAAAATATTTGGTCTGTCAAACGGACTTAAAGCGGGTAATTGGTGGTAAGTTGAGTGGTCCTGGGCCTTACTTCATTTCGGTTCCTGATGAACTGGTTAAAGAGGAGCGAGTGTTGCAGTTGGGGGATACGATAGTAGTGAGTGACTGGGAGCCAAGGCCGGGTTTTGAGAAATTGTCATTGAACCTGATGAGTACCGGAGGCTGGAAGCCTTGGTTGTTCCAAGGTAAAATTAATTGGCAGGGTACTGCCACGGTGGTTGATAGTGTGAGATTGGTTCGTGGCAGCTTTCAACCGGCTCTTGTGGTGGGCATGAGGCGCCACCCTGGTGGAGGTTTCAAAAGTTGCACCATTATGGCTGCGCATATGTTGAGGGCCCAATTAATCCATATGAGGCAGTTGACGGACTTGCCTGCCCAATTAATGGCCGTCAATAAGGTGGTTTATGCCTGCCTGGCACCGGTTACCTCCCCACAGGAATGGCTAATGGGGGATTCGTACATTTTACCTTCAGGATCTCCGTTTAAAACTGGGGATGAAAAGAAGGCACATGGTAATATGGTGGTTATCGGTGTTAAGGAATGCCCAGACTCTTATCGCTTTCCGATAAATCAAGTCTCGGAAAGACTGATGGCGATGGCTGCAGCAGCGCAAAGGTGGCACGAGGAGGAGAAGCTGAGCAACCAGGCGGTGGATGTTCGTCTCAACTGGTTCAGACCAAGAGTGCCTCCAGAGGAACTTCGGCAGAGATTGACACGAGCACAACTTGTCTCCTTCACTCGGATGTTGTACGTCAAGGCTGCGGTTGCCGATTTTCTGGAAGCGTACCAAGAGGATGCGCCGGTAAAAGTTAAGGTGGCTTATGATCATGAGGCCAAGTTTTGTGCACGTGGGCGGGTTACTGATGTGGCGGTCAGGGAATCGGCACCAGGTGAGTTTCAGGCCACGGTGAGGATGTTTGTGGCTTTCGAGGCAAAGAAGGGTTATGATAGAGGCTCGTATGACTGGGAACAGGTTTTGGGTGAAGTGGACAGTAGAATTGTTCCGGTTCCTTCCCTAGGCGGTTTGCCTCATCGGGAGGAGTTGTTTGACCGGTTGGGTGCGTCACAAATGGTTAAGTCCGGATTTCCGGTATCTAAGATGTTGGGGATACTAATGGGAATGGGGGCCAATGAAGTTTCAGGAACGCCCCTCGGGGCGAATGGAATTGAACATCCTGCTGGGAAGCGGCTGAATTCTGACCAGCAGCTCACGTTGCGGCTGTTTTTAGATCCGGCAGGGCGGCTCATCTTCCAGCAGGCCCCTCCGGGGACTGGGAAAAGTGTGTCTGCTGCTGCTTGCGTAGCTGCGATGGTAAGGAAAGAGCCGGAGTCGGTGTTGCTCGTTGTCGCCCCGCTTAACGTTGCGGTTTGTGAGTTGGTGGAGGACACGGTAAAAGCGCTGGGGGATGACAAAGTGCCCATGTTGGCACTTTTCTCAGGCCAGGGGAAAGGTAAGTATATGGAGAGGATTAGGCCATTGGGGGAAAACCTTCTGGTCGAGGCTGTTCAGCGGGAAGGGAATATTCCGGCTTTTGAAGGGAATCCGGGCAAGAAATGGGATGATAATGAGGTGTTTAAGAAGTATGTGAGGGACTTTGAAGCTGCTCCCAGGAGGACACGGGAGAGGGCAACAGCGGGTGCTCTTTTGGGAACTAAAAAGTTCAGGGTGTACTTCATGACCTTGGCTCTGGCTGAGGAATTGGCGCTGGATCTTGGGCCGGTAAGTCACATGGTTCTGGATGAGTGTGGGCAAGCGGCGCACGCCGCGGTGGTCTCAACCCTTTCACAGTTCCCTCGGATCAAGGCCGTACTCTTTACTGGGGACAAACACCAGTTGCGTGTCCACTTACCTAGCCAGACCATTCCTGTAAGGGCTAAGTTCGGGATGGAATCGGTGCTAGATGTTCTAGAGCAGGCCCCGGGTGTGGATCGGACCCGTCTTTCGATCTGCTACAGATCGCATAGTGGGATAGTTAAGTGTGTGGAGGCCGGAGCGTACCGCCCGGAAAATGAGACCCTAGTGGCGGGGAGGCCTGACAATGAAATGGGGATGTTCTTGGAGTACATGGGCCCTAGGATCCCGACTGAAGGCAATCCGATTGTGTTGGTGCACAACCCTTCGGCCATGGTAGCAGAGAATGTCTCATTCTCTTCTCACAACCCTCTCCACCGGGATACAGCATTGAGGATTTTGGGGGTGATACAGGGAACATTTGGGGGGAGTATTCAGGTGGTGTGTCTCTACCAAGCGGAGAAGAAGTTCATGGCGCTGGAGGTGAAACAGCGAGGATGGACCAACGTCAGAATGAGCACGGTAGATGCGATACAGTCGCAGGAGGCCGACCTTGTCCTAATTATCACGACTAGGACCCGAGCTGGCCGTGGAGACTCAACCGAAGCAGGCTCAGAGTTTTGGGCAGATAATGCAAGAACAACGGTAGCACTATCCCGGCCACGGTTTGGGTTAATTGTAGTTGGTGATATGACCCTCCTCTGGCACCGGGGAACTGTTTGGAGGCGGTTTTTGGAGGAGGCCCTGTTGTCCACTTGTGTAGTAACGGCGGAATACGCCGAACTCATTTCCAATCCTTGGCCAGTGAGACAGGGAAAAATGATTGCTAGGCAGGATGGGTCGTTACCCCTGGCACATGACTTTTATGCGGAGAGGGAACAAATACAAAGGAGGGAATCTGGTAATTGGGACGGGGCTTCTGGTTTTCAATTTGCAGGAAGTGCTGGTCAGCCTTCCGCTTCGACTAGTCAGGCTGTTCCTCGTCTGTTCTTTCCTTCTGGTCCACCACCTCCGCTGCCACAGATGCAACCTCCTACGCAGTGGCGGATGCAACCACCCGCCGGTCAAGTTGCATTGGGTTCACGGGGTTCTCCTTCTCGTTTTGTCCCACCAAGGTGGCAAGCGCGTCCATATTCCGTAGTGGCCAGAGGTGGGCATCGTGTGCAACCCCAGTACCCTCAGGATCGGAACCGAGACGGGCACCAGGAAGAAGGCGGAATGCGATGCAACCGTTGCGGTAGAACTGGTCACTTGAAGCGAACATGTCGTTTTTGAGAAACCGGACGGATTGTTTTTAATTTTGTTTTTTTGTGTTGATTTATTTTAGTTTATTTTGTTTTCTCTTTAGTTTTGGTTGGGATGCACCTTAGGGTGCGTGGAACGTTTAAGTACCAGGGACGGTCCTTTTTGAGGGGATAGTGAAGGGGCTTGGAATAAATTATCAATTCGTGAAGTTTGAAGTAATTTTTGCTTTTTTCTTTTATTTCCAACAAATCATTTTTGGCATTTGCTGAGGTTATTCAATTTTGGATTGATTAAAGTTATGGGGATGTACATTTCGGGATCTAAATTTTTGAGGCAAATTATTTAGCCTTAAAATTGAATTCAAAATTGGGTTCATTCAAGTACCCTCTAGAGGGCTCCTGATTTAGAAGATCGAGGACGATCTTCTTTGGGGATAAAGTTGTGAGGTTCAGACTCCAAAATTGTATTTCTGATCTGAGGGTTTGGCCTGCTTACTGTAGTCTATCCCCGCCCCCTCTGTTATTTGTTCGTTTTTCTCTGGATGTTGTCCCCGCCCCTTCTTCCCCTATGGCACTTTATTCCCACTGTTCATTGATACTGATGTCCTGTTCTTCCGGATTTGTCCCCTGCTCTCCCTTGTCCCCCCTTGGTTAATATCATGTTTTGTATATCATGTTTTCCTGGTTAGGGTAATTAAACCTTGTTGGGAATCTTTTGGGGGTTTGGATATAAACATTAAAGCCAAGGTTTAATTACCCAAGTTTGAGATCGATCCGGATAATAAATATTATTATGGAACAACTTGGTTTTGGTTCTGCGGACTCCCACTTCTCTGGATCCGGAAGTGCGGAAGTTC
>JAQIYK010000141.1:0-19611 GCA_034700465.1 Rotylenchus robustus
TCTCTCTCATTTTTCACACTCTTTTCTCTTTTTCTCATTCTCTCTCATTTTTCACACTCTTTTCTCTTTTTCTCATTGCGCACTCCCCAAACAAATAAAATAAATAAATAAATAATCTCCCCCCACCCATCGATTATCCCCCCCCAACACCACCATCTTCCTTCCTCCCTTCCTTCGTCCATTTTTGTCACGTCCTCAAACTCTAAACTTTCAACTCAATAAAAATTGCAAATTAATCATTTCGCGTGTTTAATTAATTAAATTTCCTCTAAAATGGACTCTTAAAATTGTCTCACATTTTGTTCAATAACTTCCCTCGACTATATATAATAATCCCCCGTTTCTAATTGTTTATTTTTTTTATTTCACATTAATTATTTTTTCGAAGCGTATTTTTGTCATTACCGTATCCAATTTTAACTTCTTCCCATCAAAAATGCTACCGTATTCTTTGCCTTGCAATTACTTATATTTTGTTTTTTATTCTCGCTCTTCTCTTTTTTGTTTTTTTTTCTCTAATCTCTTTACTCTCCCTTCTCTCTCTTTTCCTCTTCCCCACACCTCTGTTTCCACATCTATTCCTTTATTTATCCCCCTCCTTCCCTACTCTCTACCCTTATTTTATTCCTATAAACAATATCTCCTTCCCCCCCCCCTCACCCCCGGATCAATTTCCTCTTTATTATCTGCGCATTTTACAACAAATAAATTATTACAGATAAATTTTTAAATTTTCACCATTTCGATCATTTCCATTCGTTTTTTTCAAATTTATTTTGCCCATTTTTCATCATCTCCCTTATTCTTCCGTTATATTTTTGATGAATAAACCAATGATTTGGAAGGGTGGGGTAGGGGAAGGGAAACTCATCGAACGAACATAAACATGGCCCCATTCATTTCATCCATTTCCCGAACTGAACATTCCGCCGGAGTTCCCAATGGACTTCCGCTTTTGCATTATTCATGAAATTAATCACCCTTTCGATCCCCTCCCCTTCGATCCCCCCCCCCCAACACAATCATCACAACTGGGATTGGGAGATTGGGACCATACATTTGTATGCCATTTGGTCACAATTCACCACCAACCAACCGACCTGAGCATATTTGTGAGCTATTTGGGAAAAAATTGATCAAATGTGTTGATCAAACTCAACTATCCCAGTCCCCAGTAGGGGGATGTGGACGATAAGTGGGTGGTAGAGTCCCATTTCCCCTCCTTTCCCCTACTTTTTCCGTCCATTGTTTCACATTGCTTTTATTCCACAGATCCATCCTCCATTGCAAGACTCTAATGGATCGGATGGGATTGGTTGTGAGAAGCTGATCAGCTGATCATCTCCGTCCCTCCCGCCGGCTTTGTCCTCCCTCCCCCGTCCTCCTGCTTACTTCTTCACCATCAGCTTGTACTCCTCCCCCTCCTCCTCCTCCTCCTTCCTCCTCCTTCCTTTCACCAATTTTTGTCCTAATAATTATGCCATAACTATCCGTCCGTCCAATGAATCTGAAGCAGTATCTGCTGCCCTCCTCCTCTTCCGCCAATTCCCTTCCCTGCTGGCTGTTCTTCTCCATTCTCATCCCAAATTTGCACATTGTTTGGTAATAAATTTGAATATTTCAATTTATTACATATTTTGTTTTCATTTTTCTAAATTTAGCTCCGATCGTCCGCTTCCCCGCCCCGCTGTTCTGTTGCCCTCAGTGTTCCATTGGGACACCACAAATCGCTTTTTTGTGACTCCTTCGACGGGCAGTGACCAGGTTGGTGATATTTTATTTAATATTTTATTAAGCTATGTTTACAATGCGCGGGTGCGAAAAAACGATGCGATTTGCCGCAAAATGCAATTGTATTTACAAAATTCAATGGTTAAAACGTCGCCGCACAATGGCGCGGTGCAATTTTCACCGAAAGAGTGTTTACTGTCGCCAAAGCGGTGCTCCGCAGAAGTTGGTCCTTCTGCGGCAAACAAAATTCCGCCGCAGCGGCAAAACGCTGCAAAAAAACGCATCATTGTATTGTAAACATCATTGCTGTGCGTTTTCCGCATACGCAGCGAAAAACGCAGTAATTTTTATATTATTTATTTAATAAAAATTAATTATTTAATTGCCATTAATTCAAAGGTACAATACTAATCTATTAACGGGGGGGCACAATAATTTTTTGCTTGTCCCCCCCCCGTTAATAGATTAGTACCAATACCAATTAATTCAAATAGCAATTTCATTTTTTGTTCAGCCCGTGGACATTTCGGTTCGGGTTCAAGGCGAGAATGCGAGGGGCGAGAAGAGCGACGTGTTCAGTGAGCAGATCAGGTCCACGAGTAAGACCAAAGAATTATTTGGGTTTAAAAATTTAAACAAATTCACTTATTGCCTGAGGGTAAAATTTGTTAATTAATCTAAGCTTTCAAGTCCTGAATTTTGTGAATCCTGAATAATTCCAGAAGGTTATTTCCCCTCATCAGCAGGAGGTACTGGCCAGTTCAAAGTGTCCGTGCCGAGGGAAGACCCTTCCGGGCAGTCCCTGCCCAACTTCTACGTCAATGTCCAAGTCAGCGGGCACCAACCCTTTGCCACCGTTTTGGCAGGTGCCTCCGATTTGGCGCACATTTACCTGCAAACGGACAAAGTGTTCTATAGGCCCGAGGAACGGGGTAAGTCATAAAGGAGGGAAGGATTGGGATTTGGGATCAGTGGGATGAGATCGGCGGGCCAAGCCGAAGCTCCTTCCTCTCCTCCAAAGACCGAAGAAGAAGCTCGGAAAAAGCCAGGACGACCCAATCTCATCTCTGATTTATGCACTAATTAGTATCCAATTCAAAATATGCAGTCAACATCCGCGCACTGCCCCTGACAAGTGTTGGTCAGCTCTACAAAGGTCCCATCCAATTTCAGCTGCTGGTCAACTCATTTTCCCAGAAAATAAATTCACATAAAACATTTTTAGGATTCAAACGGATTTCGAATATTCAACAAGACCAATCGGGCAAATTCGCAGCAGGGAAATAGACCGGTGATGTTGGAGGAGGATGGTCGGCAGGAACAGCAGAGTGGGGCCAGTGCCGGATTCCTGGCAGAACATTTTGACCTGCCAAAGGTAGTCAGTCAGTCCTAACCTCAGCAGAGTTGCACCACAATTTGAACAAAAATTAAGGGAAATAAATGTTAAGGGAAAAAAACGGGCAAAATTTAAAGTTCATGAGATGCCGTAAAATTTCAAATATTTGAGGGGCTGTTGCAAGATTTTTTTGAAAACTAGGAGGCCTGTCTCCTTCCTGCCCACAAGTGACTCTAATAGTTCCATTTGACCAGTTGCGCAATGTTTTGTCTTTTCAAATAGTTCCTTCGATTTGGCGAATGGCGAGTAGTTGCGTATGCCGTTGACGATGACGGGGACAGTGGTTTGATCACATCACAGCGCTTCCACAGTACTATTCGGGTGAAGGAGTACGGTAAGTGGTTTATATACGGTATCAAATTTGAAATTGTGTCTCCTCTGGTCATAGTTCATTAGTTCTGATTCTGAGCGGAGATCTCGATTTCGGGACCAAACTCCTTTTTAATCTCAATCCCGAATCTGGGCTTTATTCACAGTTTACGATTTTGAGCAAAATTCTGGATTTTTTACAAAATTGATAACTCAAATTCGAGATTTATCTCGGTTTTTTTGTCTCGATTTCGCTCTCGAATCTCGGTTTTTTCTGACAATAATTTCTTCAGTTTTGCCCAAATTCCGAGTGCTTTTTGACCTGAATGAAGACAGTATGACGCCATTGTTGGTGAACATCGTGATCTCTGCCAGGTACTGTTTTTCGTCCAATTTTTTCAAACATTTGAATTTGGCAGATTTGCGCACGGAATGCCTGTGAACGGCGATTTGAGCCTGTACTGTGCCCTTCACAGGACTTTGAACATATCGGACCCGGACACCATTGATCAGTCCCAGTCTGCTTCTTCCACATTTATGTCTCTTTCCTTCAAGAAACTGCTCTCGGCTGATGTTCAAATATTCAAAATAATCCCTTTAAAAATAATACTTTTCTTTGTTTAGTTAACTGGCGGAACTTGGACTGGGCGAGTGGATCTGAGCAAATGTTTGGGGCCGGACAAGTCCCTTTCGCGCATCCAACTCAGGGCCGAGGTGTTCGAGAAGGGTTCTCTGCTGACAGTGAATGCCCATCGGGACTATGATCCGTTCTCTTCGGCATTCGAATTGGTGCGCGACAGATCGCCAAAATTTAGAAAAAAATATTTTAAATAAAAATTCCTTTTACAGATCCCGATGAGACCTGCCTTTACAGCGAATACTCCGAAACTGTTGATCTATGTGCGTTCCGTTTTGTTGTTTGACCAATCACTTTGATCCGAATTCCCTTTTGTTGTACAGCTCCATCCCCTCTCCTCCCTCCAATTCATTCTCAACGGACGAGCCGAGCTGGTCTCCCAATGCATTTCGGAGGACAAAACACTGAATGGACTCAACCACTCATCCATACACAAATTGGGCACTTTGGTGGAGTTGGAGTTGGACCCTGGCTGCATTGTGTACATTATTCGGGTACGTCTCGAACTCCGAGCTCAACATAAGTTACAATATCTACTGATTCTTGCATACTTATTGTTCTGAAGGCCCGTCGTGAACTGCCCAATGAGAGTTTCAGCAGCACCGAGACATTGATTGTGCCATCATTGAATGCCACCAGCTCATTTGACTTTTCACTGATCGGCGAGCAGAGTTCGCACAGTCCGCGAGTGGACTATGTGGAGGGCGAAGTGCTGGAGGCCAGGGTGTCCGACAGAAGGCCGAGCGGTGGTGACTTCAATTACGCGGTCCCTGTCCTTGATAGATAGCCCAGATTGGGCTATTTCTATCTGAATTCCCATTTAATTCATCGTCTCTTTTTCAGATGCTTTGCAACAATGGACGGGACATTGTGGCGGCGGAGCGTGTTGGCACGGATGGGCGTATTCTGATCCCGATCAGTGCCCGGATGCGCTCGGGACCGTGTGTGTTGTATGTGTTCGGGAACAGAGTGGCAGAACCGCGGAGACGCATCGTGGACATGCGCCTCTTTTTCATACGCAATATGGAATGCCCGGACAAGGTGCGTTTAATTTTGAATATTTTGACAAAGTTTGGATTTTTGCCAAAATTAATGTGTTTATTCGCGTCCCTCCAACTGTCCCAACTCTGTTTCTTTTTGCTCTTCTTGCCCTTTCTCGATCTCATTGTCCTCCTCGTCATCGATGTCTTCTAGATTTGTGTAGAACAGTCCATTCTTGGAACACTTTGTCCAGTCGGCACTTTGAAGCTCGGAACCGGTCAGAGAATTGCGCCAATATCCGAAACGGCGGAGATAGTCGAGTACCTCGTCCCGGTAGTGGGTGTTGAATCTGAAATCACTTTTGAGATCAATTTATTAGAAAATAGTTTAACTCTTTAGGGTCTCTGGCTAGTATGACGGTTGGCTGTTTGAGTGCTTGGGTAAGCACCAAATATTCGTATTGGCCGTTACTTTTGTTGATTGGTCCAGTTTTAACGGGAAAATCTGAAATGTTTTTGTTCAATCGGATCCGATTTTGATCGTTTCTCACATGGACATGGCTCCGCTGCCTGTCCTGTTCCGATGAGCAAACCCCCAGGGTCTGGTCCATACTTTCGGCCAGTGCCATGAGACACTTTTGTGGACGCATCACTGGTCCTAAGAGAGTACTGAACAGTGGAGAAGGTGGCCGAATAGGCACTCCGATCGAGCAATTTGTCTGGATGGTGAAATTGGTGGGAGGAATTGTGTTGGGGGAAAAATCTAATAAAGAAGTCTCACAGTAGCTGACGGCACAGTAATCAGATTGCACCATCGGAGTGAATATAACCTAAAGGGCGCAAAGCAGTGATTGGATGGTATCAAAACAGGCCCCGCCCCTTTCTTATCATTAGTTACAGTATACCACTTGCCCATCAAATGGTATCAAAACAGGCCCCACTCCTTTCTTATCATTAGTTACAGTATACCACTTGCCCATCAAATGGTATCAGAATAGGCCCCGCCTCTTCTTTATCATTGTTACCGTATACCACTTGCCCATCAGCGCATCAATGTCCACGTCGTCCACTGCAAAATACAAGTTGCGCTGCAACTTCTCCGCCACCTGATCCGCATCCACACTTCGGATAAGCTAAAAAGAGTTTCAGATTCAATTCAGTCAAAACAAACCCCTACCTTGTACAGCTTGTCGAGGGTGGATGACGACTTGCACATGTTCAGATACAGCTCGAACATGCGGATGGCGGGCACTCTCCGTCCCGGAACGGGCACTCCCCCGTAGTAGTTAGTGGCCTCTAAATTGTACAAACAATGCTTACAATGGATTTTATATTTAAAAGTCAAATTAACCGATGAATTGGACAAGTTGGGTCAATAATAAGGTCCATAGCAATGTGCTCAACATTTGAATTTTTGTGGAAAATGAATGGGCGAATTGATTTATTCAATCAATTTAATAATGTATTTTGGGGGAAGGGATTTTGGGATGGATCGATGATGCGCCCCACTGGGGATTTGTTCCCTTTAGCATAACGACGGATTTGAGCACCGCGCGGATGGAAAAGAAGAACCCCAAAGGGAAAAGTGTAGTGACCTGGTTGGGGGGAGGGGGAGGGAAGAGGGAGGGGGAAGAACAGGGAAAGAAGCGCACTAAAACTGATGAGAGCTGAAAATAAGAATGTGATTCAGGTTAGCCATACCGTATAAGGGGCGGCCAATGGCGGTATTTTCTTATTATGACTTTTACAATTAATTTTTTGAAAATTTGCAAAAATTTTGCGAAATTTAGTCAAACTACCAGGAAGAAATTCAGCATTCTTATCTGGTTGAATTAATATTCGGTGTGGATCTCGAGTATTTGCAATGCCTAAGCAAATCGAAATGTCGTAATGATCAGGTTTGGTTAATTAAAAGTGTCCCTCCCTTTCAGGAGTACGGTATGCGTCTTTCGTCGCTCAATCTGACAGTTGCTGCCCCGTTCGATGTCCAGTTGCGCTCTCGTCCCGGCTCTCTGGCACTTTTGCATGCATACGGTATACCTATATCTCTTTCTTTTCCCAACTACAGTAATACAATTAATTATTTTATTCGAAAATTCGCTTTAAGACCGCCGATTAGAGGGACTAACGAAGGTCAACAACGATCTGTCCCGTTCGGACCAGCTTTGGAGTTTCACTGAGTTTTTGGAGCCAGATCCGGGCGAGAGAACTGTGGAAAGTTTCGGCTGGTTCTCCAACCTCGTCGAACTGGCCGAAGTGTTCGCAAAAAGAAGTAAGTTGAACAGACATTTATAGGAATATAAATACTAAGGCAAATATCTACAAAAAGAAGTAAGTTGAACAGAAATTTATAGGAATATAAATACTAAGGCAAATATCTACTATAATTGATCTAATTTTCCAGAAGAGATTTGTCGGCTGGCGGGCAAGCTGAACCCGCAATGTCCATCTGCGCAAGAAGACCAGCAGACGAGGAAGTCGGCATCACGCTTATCGGACGACTGTTTTCGGGATATGAGGGTGAATACTTTTTAAATACTTTTTATAAACAATGATGGGGATAAAATGGAATTAAATTAGTCGTTTTAAGGAGGAATGTGAGCGGCAAAAGAGTGCCAAAGGGATGGCTGGATCACTTTTGGAGAGTGACCGCGAAAAGGGAAAGTCCAACCAAGTGCCGGAACCTGTCGTCAAAATGGGCCAAAGTGGTAAATAATAGAAACAATGAGAAGAATTTGGACAGATAAACTTTGGGTTTTGGTGTTGACAGTGTTGTTCAAAACGAGACCAGCCTTGCAATTGTCGAGGGGACCGCCGAACAAAAATGCCGAAGGGATGGCAGGCAAGATCAGTCGGGATCAGCACATATTGAATCCCTTTAATGCACAGATGTCCAAGCACTGAAGGAGGGAAGACGTGAAGGTGCGCAAAGGGCGAGTGGAACAGGAGATGAACAACAGGAACTGATCAGGGACTTCTTCCCGGAGGTATGGGATGGGATATTTATTACATAATTTATTAAATAATTTAATTTTTTGGAGGTGTGGCTGTTCAACGACTATGCAATTGGGTGAGTGAGGGAGAAGGAAGTTGCGAAGTACAGCTTGGATCTAATGAGTCGTTGTTAAGCCAGAACGGGCACTTGGATCTGCACTTGAGCACGCCCCATTCGATCACCGAATGGAACTTCGCAGCTAAATTTTGGTCTTCGGGAAGGACAGACATTTGTGAGACGCCAAAACAGTCCCTGTTCATACAAAAACATGGCAAGATCCTTGTCCAAAACAAGTGATTTGTTGATTTTGCCCACTTTTACAGTATTCCTGGATGTTGACCTTCCACTACATGTGTACGTGAATGAGAGTGTGCAAGTGCAGATTACGGTATCGGCGGACAATTTGAAGGAGGGCGAGAAGAAGCCAGTAAGAAAAATGGATAACAAGCCAGTTTTATGTCTTCAGGGCATTCATTCGTTATTACTTCTTCCATAGATGGCCGTTTGTTTCCGTGGACTCTCTCCCAAAGTGTGCGGTGATGTTGGCCGAGAAGGTACCTTTGTTCGAAATCATTTTTATTGAAATTCTCCGACAATTCCAACTTTTGATGCCCTCAGGCAATTTTGGTGAGTCCGAGTTCACGCGCATTGTGCTGACTGCGCAAAGACCCGTTCAGCTGAAGCAATAGTATCACTTTTGAAATTTGATACTCAAAAAGGCTAAAAAGTTGTTCTGTCCCTCCCTTCGCAGCTTTGTCAAGTTTTTGCGTTCCGGAGTCCACAACCTGTCCTTTGAGCTGCGCCCCGAAGAAGTGGTCAAAGGTCAGGAATGGCACTGCAGAGATGGGGAAACCAAAGCGTTCGACATAATTTCCAAACAAGTCCATGTCAGCGTAAGTGCTGGGGAGGGGAGTACTGCATGAACTCGATGAGCAACAACAGCAACAAATTCAGAAAAGAGTGGACGTGGAGGAACACTTTCGCCAAATTGTTGTGTACCGAAGACGGCGTTTGGATGGAGATGGGGAGGAGGAACTGACCTTTGAGCAGCTGCTAGAGCCAGAAAGTACACCTTCAAGGTGATGTTGTCATCTCCTGGCCCAATAAGATACCTAGCTTTATATTTTAGTCATACCACCAGCTCCCCTTCCAAACCCCATTTTCTGGCCTCTTCCCCCGATGTGATCAGCTACAGTGTCCAACAACCGTCCAGCCCTGACCACCAACAACAACATGGCATTGCTTTAGTGCAGACTCGGGTGGCCATCAATGCGGCGGGCCGTAAAGTGTTCAATTTGGGCGTGGAATTCTCCAGTGAGTTGCTTTGGAATGAGTTCGGGTATTCAAATCAAATACAATCGATCTCAGGATCACGAAACTTTGGATAATTGGTCTCGGATCGGATATCCAATCCACCAATCCTTTACATTACATTCCATCCAATTTGGGTACTTATCAATCAATTAACGGGCAACAAATTAACGGCGGGAGGGGGTTTATGCTTTTTTGGCCTTTTTAAAAGGAAAGGGTCTAAAAGCACATTTTAACACATTTTAGACCCTTTGCAGATTTTAAAAAACTTATCAAACATTTTGATTTTGTCCCTCTTCCGTTGATTTATTGCCGTCCCCCCCCCGTTATTTGATAAGTTTGTTGTTGTTTTTTGCCCCCAACAGAGTTTGTGCCCAGTTTTCCGCCCGCCCTAAGCACCGAACTGCTCAGTGTTCCATCGCCTTTGGTAGGTGCCGGAACCCTACAAAAGACACACAATCGACCAAAGAACGACGACGTCAAAATGGACATTGGTAGGCCGGGCCGAAATAGGCGAAGAAATTCGGGCAAAAAGGACAAAAAGCACAAAGGTAAAATATACAATACACAATATTGAATACATTATTAGCAAAAAGGTACTCAACGGAGGCGAAAGATTGCCGAGCGGGTCGTTGACAGGCCCCTGCAAGGATACAGTCTGCCCAATCTGCTCAAAGAACTCTCCTTCCTCACCTACGAGCTCAAATCGTTGCGGACAATATTGTTGGCGGAAGGGGGACAAAGGGACGGGGACGCACTGGCGGAGGCGGTGGACGGGCTGGACAGGGAGTGGCTGGAACAACGGCAGCACAGTCTGGCCAACTGTAAATGGGAAATAAATAGATTCTCAGCAAATGTTCGGAACTGTACTTTATCATTATTATCAGTGCTCTCCGAACTGTTGACCTTTTCCGATTGTGTGGATGGACATCAAGAATGCGGCTTCGGCGAGTTTGGCAAGCCGACAACACCCAGCGAACGGAGTTTGCTGTGAGTTTTTTGTGTTATAAATTTCTAATTTTTAATAATTGATCAGTCTGACCACCTTGGCCACTTCGTTGCTGTGCGAGCAAAGGGCTGCCGATGAATATGTTCGTTTCCCCTCGATTTTTGTCCCATTTTCCCCTTCCATTTTCAGATCTGTGGTCCCATCCAATTTGTAGCCCAATTGGCGCGTGCCATGGTCAATGGCAGCGAAAATGTGGACATTGATCTTGGACTGGACGTACATGCCCAATTTGTAAGAGGTGTCCCCTGCTGTTGGTTGGGTACCCCAATCCCAAATCTCAATTCATCTCCTCCCCCCATCCCCACAGAATGACCCTGCCGACAGACGCCTCTTTTTGGAGAGTCTTCTGGTGCAGGCTGCTCTGGACTGTTCGGCGTATGCGTGCGCGGCAGTGAGTGCCTTTGTCCATTTTGTCCATTTAAGTCTCGGCAAAAGATCCAATTCGCCCAATCTAATGAACCGACTTTGGGACCCGTCTAACATGTTTTGGGGTGGTCCATCCAATTTGTTGTTTTGAATGTGCCCGACCCGCGTAATTCAAGCAGTCCCCGCTTGCGAAGGAGTCCTGGAAGCACCTGCACTCCTCCTTTTACCGCTCCATTGACCTCAACGCCCACTACGATGTCCGTGTGGTTGCCGCATTGGCCTACATGTCCACGGCGGCCACGCGGTTCTTTCAAATATTTCTTCCGAAAGTCATTTATCCCATCTAAGGTCCATAATGCGATCTCGACTGGCCAGCCAAACTCGGCATGATGATCAAGTGCCCTTTTGGGAAGTGCCCGAAAAGGGGGCGGAGAAGAAGAACGTGCAGAATCTGTTGAAGATGAGTCTTCAGAAGGTGCATTTCATTGGCATTCCGTTATAAAGTGCCCAATTCAACGTTTGAACAGAGTGCCAATGTGCTGGCCAACGCACTGGCACTGCTTGCCTACACCCAGGAACAGACAGTGTTCAACTTCTGGAAGAAGGAGTTCGACTTTGAGGCACTGAGCAATTGGCTGGTGGAGCAGCAGGACAGCAGGAGACAGTACCAAAATGCATTGGTCAGCACCAAAGCGAAAAAATTAAAAAACTGTTTGGGAACGATGCCGAAAAAGGATATTATTCAAAATGCAAAACTGATAAGAGAAAACCAATTTGCATATTTTTGCTGTTTAATTTCTATCTTTTAGGACACATTCTTCGCCTCCAGGGCTCTCTGTCAGTTTACATCGATGAATTCCGCTCGCCAAGTCCGAGAAGCATTGCGTGGCTCTTTGCAAGTACATTTAAAATTTAAATATCTAAAAATTGCAAATGTTCAATTTTATTATTTATATTTATTTTAAAGGGCAACTTCTCAATTCCGTCGTCCCCTTCGCTGTCGCGCCAGTTCAACGACAGAGAGTTGCCCTTTTTGCTGAGTGTCAGTCCGATGGCGGATGTGTTGGAGTTGGACACGAGGGGAGATGCCAGGTGCGGAAGAAAAATACAGTGAATAATTACTATATTTTCATAGGCTTTTGGTCGGCGTCCGCGTTTTGGTGGAGAAGCGAAGGCGTTCGAGGCGTGATCCGCATGATGTGGAACCGGTCACACTAAGCCTGAAACAGTCCCGAACACAGTCCGGTCTCATCAGACAGACAGTCACCATTGTGTATGTAAAAGTCTAATCTTGATTATATATCCCTCCCCCTCCCTTCAAGAACCCACTCCCCGATGATCCGCGCCCTCCAAATTGAACACGGTCTCTTCACCGGGTTCTTGAGCGAGCCCAATTTTGTCCAAATATTGGTGAGGCAATGGAACAACACCAACCCAATCCATCCAATCTGTTCAGAACACGACAGTCCGTTGCCAAGCCGGTCCCCGGATCAGTCCCTCCGCCATACAATTTGTATTGTCAAATCTCACCAATGAGGTCCCTGTTCTCTACAGCGGTAACAGTTTTTGTAGATTTGGAGTTCATCGCTGTTTTCAATTTAGTCACTTTAATGGAGCCTCGGAATCCGTATTCGCCCAACGATCTGGCACCCATCGCTATCAGTGCAAGCAATCACTACTGTTAGTGTCCATTATTGGGTTACTGTATCCATTTGGTTACTATATTCCACTTCTTATACTATATCTCTCCAGATGATTTTCTTCTCGGCCAAGCGATTATCCAACCGGAGAGTTTGGACTTTGGCGGCAGTAATCAACAACAATCAAACGATTCCCTTCCATCTGCTGATGGTGCTGATCAGCTTGAACTTGTGGCTCGTCTGCGCCGATCAGTCAGTGCACTGCCTCCGCCACAACACCGCCTCCCGCACTCCTTCCTCACCCAAATTGACTCCCGAGCTGATGAGCAGGTCGGAAACTCCTTCAATCTATCCAATCTGGTGGTATTAGTATTATTCAATTAAATTGGCAAATTATGTTCTAAGTCCACATGCTGCATTTTTTGGGAAGTACCTATCAGGACTGTTGAAAATCGGATTTCAAAAAGCGAGAAGTGAGAGGGGCAAAAAAGGCGAGAAAGCGAGAGGCGAGAGGGGCTAAAAAGGCGAAAAAGCGAGAGGCGAGAGGGGCAAAAAAGGCGAGAATGCGAGAGGTGAAAGGAAATCCAGCCCCGGTACCTATCTGAAAAATTTATGGATTTAGTCGCGTTCTCTTCAAAGTTTTTAATCCAAATGTTTTAGGCTGCCCCAGCCCCAGCATCGTCCTCGCGCATGCAATTGATGCGCCTGGAGACACCTCGGCAATCCTCGTCCGCGGTCACTGATCATATCAATTTCAAAGACCATTCTTTTCAATACACTTCTGATCTCTGATCCCCGTTCCTTGCAGATAGTGGACACTGTGTGCTTGCAGAATGGAATTTGCACTTGTGCAGAAACCACCTGCACTTTACACTGTACATCTTGCGGACGACTTAAATTCGAAGATATTTGTCAGAGCATTTATGCGAAGGACGGCCAACTGCGCAGATTCGGTGGGTTCATGATTACGGCACCAAAAAAACAAAAATCTTTAGCATTTAAACAAATAAAAACACCGCCCAACAAATATCAAATATTTGGGGTTTTTCTCATAAAACCAACTTTCTCCTTTTGCTACTTACCACACCTTATTAGTTAGGTTAGTTCCATCCTCCAATCTTGTCCTCCATCTCCCCTTCTCTGCTGATGTGTCCTTTTTCATCCCATTCTCTTTGTGTTGTCCTCCACAGAGTCACCGGTCACCTGTGAAGGTAAACGCTTCGCCGTTCTCTCCCCCTCCATACCCTCATCTTCTGGTTTTAACCCCTCCGTCGTTCTCATGACAAAGTGTCGTCTTTTTTCCTCCATTTTCCCTTTCTTTCCAATATTTTTCCCCTATTCCTTTTTCCTTATCTTGTTTACGATGAAAGGGGAGGGAGAAAAAAAAATGTTGGTTGGATGGGATGGAATGAGGTGGCAGTTAGTCTCGGGATGGTTGATGCTGGTGGTGAGATGGGGGAGGACAAGGGGAGGGGGAGGGAGAGGGAAGGAGGGGGAAGGGGAGGGAGGGGAAGGGTGAAATCACTTTTTGGAGTTTGTGATAGGGGGAGAGGGAATCATAATCATAAGACTTGGAGGAGAGGGGGAAGGGAAAGGAGGAGGGAGGGGAGAGGGGAGAAGACAGAAGAAAGAACACCCGACGAGAATGACACACGGGATTCGAACAACATTGTGGTGGTCATCATCAGTCAGTCGGTGAGGTGAACTTTGTGCGAGTATTCTCTTCACCGTGGCGTAAAAAACGCCAGAGGGAAGAGAGATGGGGAGAGAGGGGAAGAGGGAAAGAGAAGTAGGATAAGGCAGGGACGGATCCAGGATTTTGGCATGGGGAGTATACTCATGCTGGCCGACTCCAACTCTAAAAAAATTTGCGCCGCGCCAAGGCGCAGCGAATTTTTTACCTTTATAGTAATGTTCCAACAGAAAATTTGCTCTTTTTACACAAGAATAGTAAGAAACTTTTGTTTTTTGGGTAAAAATTTAGTGAAAACTTGTATAAATTAGGGTCCGACGTTGCCGATAGGCGCCGCCGGGAAATTTTTTGAATAATTTAAGTGTTAAGAAAATTTAACATTTTTCTTAGAAAAATTCCCCTTTTTCCCGCCTTCGGCGGGAAATTTTTTATTTTTTCTGGGCATGGGGGGAGATGGGGTGTACCAAAAGGGCAAAGCAACAAACAAAGTGTACTCATCTTGATCATCATCACTCATCAGACAGACAACAGGGACAAAGTGTACATGCACTGACTGCTGAACCTGCTCATTGAATGTGTTCATGTCCAATAAATAAGTGCATTGCGTGTTAAAAGGATGGATTCCCATCCTAAAGGACCAGCAGAAGAAGAATATCCTTCCCAAACCCAACATAATTTTAAGCTCTTTTTTATTATGTGAATTCAATTCAATAAATTTAAAGCAATATGAACAAATGGGGAACATAGGGGGAGGGAGGGCATAAACAAACAAACAAACTCCGATGGTTGATTCTCGGGCAGCTTCGGCGTTTCCTTCCGTTGGCCATGGGTTCCGCGCGTTGACGGGGCCGGAAGTCAGACAAAGTTCCGCGAGGATCAACGCTCATCGGATATCGGATCACTTTTGGAAGATCAATAGACCAGCAGATCAATTCAGAGCTTAAAGTGGGAGAGGGTAATACTAAAACATTTAAAATTGGAATAAAATACACTTACGAATTGGGTGGGTGCCTTATTGGTTAGAAGAGAAGAGATTGGAGTGAAGTGCGAACATCCGTCTCCAACATCATCCGTCGTCTTTCGGTTGGGTAGACAAATATGGCAGGGCATTGGATGCAATTGGATGATGGTGGTGAGGAAGAACATAGGTATGTACAGCTGCAGATGGTGAATGTACAGGGCGAACAGGATGGACAAGATGAACATGAACAACTTCTGAAGCCGAACGAAGGCACATTATTAGTTACATCTGAAAGATATATTTACATGTCGTGGGGATACAGATCTGATTTTGGATATGGAATTGCTGTGGGATATGGTATGTGGGATATTATATCTGGGATATGGTATCTATGGTATCGTACCTGTTGGGATACGGTGTCTGCGACATGATAATGTGTCCATTTTTGCGATGGAATTTGAAACATTTTAGAAGGTGAAGGCCCTCCTCCTCCCTTTCCTTCCCCAGTGTCGCCAACCTGCTGGTTCTCCACTGCCCCTTTTATTGCCTCGATTTCCCAATGGAAATGGGCGGAGAATTCGCCGGAAGGGACCAGCATCTCTCTTTCTCTTCTCTCCACACTTCTCTCATTTTCCTCTAATCACTCGTTGCTCTCTCGCTTTTCTCTTACTGTCTTTCGCTCTTTTTCCTCCAATCTCTCGTTGCTCTCTCGCTTTTCTCTTACTGCCTTTCGCTCTTTTTTCTCCAATCTCTCGTTGCTCTCTCGCTTTTCTCTTACTGTCTTTCGCTCTTTTTCCCCCAATCTCTCTTTTCTCTCTCCCCTTCCTTCCTGTGCACTAATCATCTGATTCTCCTTTCTCCTTTCCCATTTCCCCTTTCCTTCCTTCCCCTAATGAATGTCCTTAAATTCCCAAACAAACAATAATAATTTTCGTGGCGATAATCATCAGAAAGTGTAACAAAATGTCTAAAACTAACTCCGATCAAAAACAATTTTCCATCAAAATAAACATTTTAGTAATAACATAGTCTGAAGGTATATTATATCTTGGTAGGTATGCGCACTATTACTATTGTTCATGTCCTTTTAGGAGTCAAAAAAGAAGATGGGTTCAGTGATTACAATTATTCAAAATAACCTGAGGCCAAAATTCAAAATTTGTCTGTATAAATAACGGATATACCATATTCATTTGTCCGACTAGACTTTCCACAAGAAAATATTTTGGCCAAAAAATGGCCGACTTTGATATCGGACAAACTCGCCACCATCGCATCGCAAAATGACGTCGCAGTCCCCACTCTAACCACCAATCCCCTCTCTCCCACTCTATCTTTTTCTTTCTCTCACTCTTTCTCTCTCTGTCCAGCCCATCCATCTTCTTCCCAACATCTGTCTCTGTCTTATTTTAGCACTCTCTCTCTTTCTGGCCATCTGCTGGTCCGATGATCAACTTCCGATCAGCCAATTCGGCCGATCAAATTGATTAAGAACATCCGCTAATTGATTAAGAACATCCGCTACCAGTCGCCATGGCAAAGTCGGTAGGAGAGGTATTGGTGAAAAAGCAGATCAATGGTCGAAAGAAGTGGATATTGGGGGGGGGGGGAAGTGGAAGAAAACAAAGACATTGGGGTGGGGAAATAAACTCATATCAGTGGGAAGATGATCGATCAGCTGGATGTGGTGGTGGTGGTGGTGAAGAAGGAACAAACATTCGGTGAAATGCCAAAGTGGCCAATATGGTGTGGACTATTCCAACAAAATATATAATGATATTGTGGACAAGCTGAACAAACAAAACAGAAAAACTGGCCGGCTGACTAACTGCTAACGGGGGATTATCAGAAAAAGGCATTCAATGAGTCAAAAAGGGGAACCAAATAAGTTGGAATTGGTTGTGTATTGTGTAGTGGTGGTAATGAACCGGGGGAGGGAAAGGGCATTTCATTCATTCTCCAACAAACAAACTTATTATAGTTATAGTCAGGCATGTGATCAAACATTGACTGACTGACGAGCTTATTTGTTAATCATTATTACCAATATTTCAAAATATACTATTCTATATAATACCCTCTGATTTTAAAATATTTATTTCAAAATATTCTTTCACAATATCCCTCTGATTCTGTCTAATTAAGTCTATTCCCCTCCCTCCCCCGTTAAGTGCTCACTTTTCGCATTCCGAACGTGACCAGCAAGCGGACAGTGAATGTGGCACAGTCGGCGGCTAATTACACAGTGCTGGAAAATGTGGAGATTATGGATTGGATAGGGACGGAGGACGAGGACCGACCAGGTTAGGTATCGGGATGGGGAGGGAGCAGTGGAAGGGATTGGATAAAGAAACGGACCGGCAAAAGGGTGATCAAAAGATCAAAACTGATGAGGTGAACATTCATTGCAGAGCATCTGACGGTGTGGATCCGAGACTGCAATATGGGCTGTGAGGAGATGGTGAAGCAGAACATCGGGAAGAAGACCCGACTCATGCTGATCGGCAACCCCCAAGGACTGTTTGATGAAGGCGACGGGGGAACAGAGACGGGACCGAATGACATAGCCGGAGGGCAAATGTTGTGGGCAGTGAGGGCCAAGGACAGATTGGTCCAGACACACTATGTGATGGTCAGTCTGGGAACACATTGAAATACTAATACAAACTGTGGTTTGCAGTACGACAACGACAGACTGTTGAAGAGCACAGACTGTTACGAACTGTTCGGAAAGGTATTGGACGAAATGTGCTCCTCGGAAGGGGGAAGAAGAACAACGAGGCTGGCGGAGAGCGATGAACGGGACTGATGAGATGAATGAAAGTGCACTTTTACATTTTATTATTCGATATTTCACAACCCATTTTTGTACACACTTTTTGCACATGTGCCACCACCACCACCACCTATACTTTATCCCCTCCCATTTTTGCAAGAAATCTCACTGTCCAAGTCCGTCCGAATCATCCTCATTGGCCTACTACTGCATACATACATTATAATCCACAATAATATTGACAATAATATTCTGCCCCCCCCCTCCCTCCCTCCCGCAATCCCTCCCAGACTATCCCTTACTTGCACAATACGGATAAAACGCGATTATAATATTTGTAATTGGACGACAACAAAACAACCGATTAACAACCAACCAATAAAACTGTTTTTGTTTTGCAGCACGGATTACGCAAATTCTGAGCTGAAATTTTTTAATTGTTGCTCAAAAATTTAACAAAAATGGAATATGTAGTTGTTTTGAAAATATATGATAATAATTCATTATTGAAATAACAAATGAGGTATGAAGTGAAAAATAATTAAAGAAATAACAAACAAATTGAAAAATAAATTAAATTAATGGAATAATTAATTAACAAACCAGTGGCTTTGCCAGCTATAAAAAACAGAGTTTAATTGATCTTCGATCGTACTGGCTCCTAGTGGCCTATATCTACCTATATTTTCATAAAAGTAAAACATTCAATGTGTGTTTTAGTATTCTATCGTTGAAAATTTTGGTGTTGTGCAAGCGCCTTCGGCGCGTGCGCCGCCTGGTTTTTTGGGCTGTTGGGTTTTTGGGGGTGGTCGGATTTTTTTGGCTGGTTTTTTATTTTGTGAGAAATTAATTTGAATTAACATGGCCCTTTTTATTTGGGATCTTTTTTTGTTTTGGCTGTTTTTATTTGGCGTTGGGGTTTTTTGCCTGATTTTTGGTTTAGGGTCGACCCAAAATTGAACTTGATCTGACTACTAAACCAAAATTTTTAATACAATTTTGGATTTGTTCGCTCAAGGAAGAAATACTCTACAAACTGACAAGAGAAAATTTTGATCTGAATTGGTTTTTTATTTGTTATTTTTTGTTTTGTTGGGGTCGGTTTTTTGGGTTTTCCTTATTTGTGTTTGGGGTCAGTTTTTTCTTTATTTGTGTTTGGGGTTGGTTTTTGGTTTTTTCCTGGTGTGTGTTTAGGGTCGTTTTTTTGTTTTTTTTCTCTGGTTTTTCGATTTTTTTGTTTTTTCCTGGTTTGTATTTGGGGTTGGTTTTTTGTTTTTTCCTTATTTGTGTTTGGGATCGGTTTTTTGTTTTTTCCTTATTTGTGTTTGGGGTTGGCTTTTGGTTTTTTCCTGGTGTGTCTTTGGGGTCAGTTTTTTGTTTTTTTCTGGTTTTTCGGTTTTTTCTGGTTTGTGTTTGTGGTCGGTTTTTTGTTTTTTCCTTATTTGTGTTTGGGGTCGGTTTTTTGTTTTTTTTTCTGGTGCGTGTTTAGGGTCGGTATTTTTGTTTTTTCCTAGTTTATGTTTAGGTTATATATTTTGTTTTTTCCTTATTTGTGTTTGGGGTTGGCTTTTGGTTTTTTCCCGGTGTGTCTTTGGGGTCAGTTTTTTGTTTTTTCCTGGTTTGTATTTGGGGTTGGTTTTTTGTTTTTTCCTGGCGTGTGTTTCAGGTCGGTTTTTTTGTTTTTCCTGGTTCGTATTTATGGTCGGTTTTTTGTTTTTTCCTTTGTGTTTGGGGTCGGTTTTTTGTTGTGCCTTTTTTGTTTTGGGTTGGATTTGGTTTAGAGTCGACCAAAAATTGAACTTGATCT
>JAQIYK010000142.1:0-19573 GCA_034700465.1 Rotylenchus robustus
TATAGCCAGCTTTGACGAGTTCAAAAGTGGGTTCCAAAGTCACCAAAACCAAACCGCGCACTTGCCATGACTAGCCAGCCCGTTTTCAACTCGAAAAATTGACCAATTTTGTCAATTTTTGCTGTATTTGTGGATCGATAGAGGAGTTGGAAAATACTAATAACTTTTAACAAAGGTTCCATTTTTAAATATTATATTTTGCACAACAATATTGTGTTGCACTTCCCCCCCCCCTCCCTCCCCCCCCTCCTTCTCACCCGGTTGTTGTTGTTGGTGTTGGTGTTGTGTTCCTCCTCCTCCTCCGTTTGTTCCATTTGTTGTGTTGTGCAGGGCGCGGCTCAGCGCAACGGCGGACTGCTGCGCGACCAACGTGAAAGGCTAAAACAATGACAATTTTAGAATTTTGAATGGAAAATTTAGGTTTTTCAGAAGCCTGGAACCTGAAACATCCAACTTAGGCTTAAAAATCGAATTTTTACACCTTCAAAATGGAGTCGGAAATCAAGCCCGGGAGTGTCGGTTACTGTATCCCCAACCCCCTCCGCCGGTTACCGTATTTCCTCTAATTCCTCCCCCACACCTCGGGTCATCTATTTTTTATCTAAAAACTTAAGGCATGCCTTCAAATGCACTCCATTTTTATTTTTCATCATTCAAAGGGAGGTTGTGAAATTAGTCTCCTCTTCAAGAGTTAGGATTGAAAATTTAGTCTCTGGGGAGGAAATACAGTACTTCTTAGTTTCTGATCAATCAATTATTCGAAACCCCCGAAAGCCGGGGAAAATGCCAAATTGACCAAATGCCAAATTATTTGGACAAATGTGGTCTTTTCCCCGACTTTTTTTTGTCTTTTCCTCGACTTTTTTTTGTCTTTTCCCCGACTTTTTTTGTGTCTTTTCCTCGACTTTTTTTTGTCTTTTCTCCAACTTTTTTTGTCTTTTACTTGACTTTTTTTTTGTCTTTTCTCCAACTTTTTTTGTCTTTTCCCCTTTTTTGTCTTTTTTCTCGCCCACCTCTTCCTTGACGCGCAATGCGGCTCGTGATCCGCCGCCTCCTTCCATTTGTCCACCATTGGTCTCGCCGTTGGCTGCCAGCGACAAGTTCAGGCCTGAACAGGAAAGAAAATTTTGGGTTTTGGACAGAAAAATCCGAAGGTATTTTTTGGTCGAGGCGGAGTGCCTTGGGGAATATGTTGCCTTAAAATCACATCAAAAAATAAATAAAAAAGTCCGTTTCAAAATTAGACCTCGGTCTCGACTTCGAACCCGATATAAATTCGGTTTTTAATTTTGGATTTCTCGGTCCCGAATTTCATTGTCTGTCTTCTTCGACCCTTCCCAATGTTCAGACCTTCTCCATTTCGTGCGGTTGTTGTGCTTCCGGCCGATCCCCCTGTTCCCCCTCCCCCTCCCCCTGCCCCCGCTGCTCTTTTTGCCGGCGGTTCTTCCCCACCGCCGCCGTTGCTCTCGCCGTTCCGCCGGTTGTTGTCCATTTGGTGCTGTTGCTGCTCGCCACCGTAGAATACTGTAGCCGCCGCGGGCTGACAGTACCGTTGCATGCATCCGGCGAAGGAGGCGGAAGGGGCGGAAGAGGCGGAGGAAGAAGAAGACACGTTGTTGCAGTTCATCCCATTCTGACAATGAGACAAAATTGAAATTTGAAATTGAAAATCAGGGTGAAGGGGTACTGTACTGGTGTACTGTGGGCTGGGCTACTGTAAAATTATTGTTTTTAGTTTGATACAGTAGCTAAGGGAGGTATTCTCTCTAAAAATAATAATTAATGGACTTGCTTTCTTTAAGTAATTCTTTAAGCATTGGAGATTAAAAATTGCGACAATGGTACAATAAAAAGAATATTACAAATGTGGCGAAAGGGAAGGCGCCGGCCATGGTGAAGTCCACGAACGGGTTGGCCAACATTTGGTGCTGTTGGTGGTGTTGCTGGTGGTTGTGTTGCTGTTGGTGCGGGTACACAATGCCCTGGGGCTTGTTGTTGTTGTTCCCATTGGCACTGTTCGCCACTCCGAGATCCGCCGACGAGGCAGACGATGCCGAAGAACCATTTGAGGAAGCGCACAAATCTTTTGGATGGAAAGATTAAGGTAAAAACAACAAAAAATCCAAACTTTTTTTACCTCCATTGGCGACGCCAGTTGTTTGTCCTCCTCCTCCGCCCGCGCCATTTGTCTTTTGTTTCTGATGTGTGCTGTTCATCATGGCCTAGGGTTGGGGTGGGGAGGCTGAAATTGCTGTGGACGGAGGAACAGGAACAGGAATTCCTGTTCCTGGACACGAGGGCGGCGAGCAGTACAGGAAGGAAGGGGAAGGAACTGAACCCCCGCGGGAAAATCGGACAGTTGACAGAAATTTCCGGGGCCTAGCTAAGGGGGTCGGGGGACGGAAATTTCCTTCCTTAGGTACGCCGGTTGGGGACTTGGATTTTCGAATCCGGAAAAACGACGGGAAGGAAGGAAGGAAAGGGGGGAGGGGAGGAAGAGTGCCCGTGCCCCGCCGGCGCTGTCCGCCGGTGTGTCGTCGACAATCACTGCTTGGCCACGCCCACAATTGGGGGGCGTGGCCACGCCCCTCGGGCGCCCATTGGTCGGTGGGGGAAAGAAAGGACTAATAAGGAGGAATACGGTAGTTCCTTTGTTTTTGTGTGCCAATTTTGGGAGAGTAAGGCGCACTCTGCAAAAGTCTAGCAAGAACTGCTAGCTAAAATTTAGAATTTTGGATTTTCTTAAATTTTGAGCATTTTTTTCTTGAAAAAGCGATTTTATGATGAAGTTCGTCTTCGGAAGATCAATTAAATTAAATTAAATCAGAATTAATATTTTACTTAAAAACAATAAGCAAATAAAATTAATTTTTGAAATATTGTTTTTCCGAATGAATTTAATTAATTGTCTTCCACCAACCCAACCCAACCCATCCGTTCTCCTCACTTCCCCGTATTCTGGACATTCCCCACCAATTGCACAACTTTTTCCCATTTTTGTTGCGCAATTTTTGTGTCCACCAAACAAAGTAAACAAAACATAAAAATGCCTTCTTATTGTCCAAAACATTCGAATTTATTAGTTGTGGACGGACTTGCTGTTGTTGTTGGTGGTGGCGAACTTGTTGGAAACCAAACAAGTCAATTGAAACGGATGCTGGAGTTGAAGCGGACTGGGACAGGCCGACAATTTCCGGAAAACAACCCCTTCCAGAAAGCTGAATTTACATGTGGGCAGGACGCCATGATTTTTTAAAAACGCCCCCCCCCCCGAGTCCCTTCGCGAAAATTTTGCGACATATCTTTTAAATTGAAAAAGAGAAACCCAAATGGAAATGTGAAAGTTGGCCCGATTTCCTTCGATATTTGCTCCTTTTTCGATTTTTCCTCCCTTTAGTTTGTTGACAATTCAGTCCACCTACCACCTCTCACCCTTCGGGCGGGGGTTGAAACACGCAGAGGAGAAATAAGTTTCTTTAAAAAGGAACAAAGTAAATAGAAAAAGAAGTGAACTCTCTCTTTTTTGATCACACCGAGTTATGGCCACTGTTGTTGTTGTTACACATCGATACAACAGTGAGTGTTGTTGGCTCATAAATATTGGCTCAAATTTCCAATTTTTTATTCTCTGAATTTCAAAGAACTCAAAATTTGCATAACCAACAAATTTACTCTATCCAATATCCAATTTGCTACCCTATACTATGGCACAGTAGTCCCAACTTGGTCATTTTGGACATCCTTCAGCAGTTCGTCGGTCGGCCATCTCCCCGAATACAACTTTTCCTCCATTTTGGTCAGTTTTCGTTGAATTTGCGCAGCAAACAAACCATTTCATATGCCCATCTTTTCTTCTTCTTTTCATGCCATGGCCAAGTCAGGGCTCCAGCCTAGAGAGACTTGCCTTTTGCGGCTCTCTCTCCGGTGGATGTCCTTCTCTGGCCAAAGGGGTCTTCTTGGCCCGGCCAAGGTATCATATCCCCTTCCTCCCCCCCTCCCCATCTTCTTCCCCCCTCCCCTTCCCCCCCCCCTCTCCCCCTCCCCTTTTCCCCTTCCCTATCTTCTCCTCCCCTTCCCCCTGTCCCCCCCCCCTCTCCTCCTCCCTCTGTCCCCACTTCCCCTATTATGTCTCTGTCCTCCTTTCTTTCTCATCTCCCACCGCCCGAAGGGATTGTGCAATAATTGCGGGCCGACCGACCGAATGAATGGAAATGAATGGAAAAAGGGAAAATAAATAATATAATGGCCAAGGGATTTATTTGGCCAAAAAGGTAATTTAAGCCGGGCAAGGACCGGGTAGAGGATGACCATGAAGAGATGGAGAGGGAGGGAGGGGGAAAGTCAGCAGAATATAAAAATTGTAGTTTAGGTCCCCTTTTCAAACCAAAGGGGACCCTTATTTAAAAAAAAATCTTTTTCAAAAAATTTAAATTGGTTAAAAAAACCCATAAAAAGCCATAATAACCCATAAAAAGCCAATTTGAGGTAAAAGCAATTAAAAAGAAATTTGTTGAAAATTTACGTAAGTACCAAATTGGAAAAAGGAAGGATTTAAGGCCCGAAAAGCCACCGTTTTAAGTTTTGTACATACAATGAAAAAAAAATGATTAAGAAATTTGTAAAAATATGTAAATTTGGCAATTGATTTTATGTAATTACAAACAAACGATTAGTTTATCGTTTTATCTTATAAGGTTGAAAACGAACATTAAAGAAAGACGCTTAGTAGTGTCTGTTCAAAAATATTTATAAACGTTTTGCCAAAGAAAAATACTTTAAATTGGATTGTTTGTCCACTATCTTCTCCTCTCCCTCTCCCGTTTTTTGTTTATTATATTTTTGTAATTTTAATTTGTTTTCGCTTTTCCGAATTTGTGGTATAAATATCGCAGGTTTGCGTGGTATTTTTGATGTAAAGCATTACATTCACTTTCTTCATGTTCACAACAATGTATGTATATAATAGGTGTAGTAGAGTATTGTATTGTCTGTTGTATTGTATGTTTTTAGCAAATTCGCATTCGATCTCATTTCTCAAATTTGCATCTCTAAATTTTCAAAAACTAACCGTAGGCCGAGTATTATTTTGGGAGATTGGGAGGGCAGAAAACTTCGATTTTTAGGGGGTGTATTTTTGGTAACATAACTTGTAATTGTAACCTCCCTCACTCATCGAAAAGTCGATTTTAAAAGTATGTAAGTGTTGTACATACATATTTTTAGTTTGATGGCTATATTTCTTATTTCCGTATATCTTTTTTGATACCTAAGGGGAGATATGGTAAAAATAATATTCTATGAAAATTTACCAGGTAAATCTGGCATTTTGGGGGAGCAGCTACCCCTGCCTCAGGCTCGTAGCCCCCCTCCCCCCGATGTGCCGAAAATTACAAAATTTTATGAGGGTTCCCCTTATGTTTTCCAAAATTCGCGATAATTTTCATTGCGCCGCCGCTGCTCGTTTATTATGGGCCTGCCCTCCCTCCCTGACAACCCAACTCTCATCAGGCAGTACATGTCTGTTCCCCACTCCCCAGTTGATTTGAAAGAATGGTGGAACCGAAAAGCAATAATCATTTTTAGTCTATTTATTTACACGTAAGCCGAAAGCTTAAAATAACCAAATCGGGACTGTTGTAGAAAATGATAAGGATTAGGGATAGTTGTGTGTTGTAATTTGTATTCAAATATTTTTTCCTTAGATTTAATTCGCTTACACTCGCACTTGCTATTCAATTGCAAAAAACGATGTCTGGACGTCAAGGAGGTAAAGCAAAGCCGCTGAAACAGCCAAAGAAGGAGGAGAAAGCGCTTACCGAGGTTTGGATTTTGAGTAATTGTTTAAAATTTAAACAAAAACTTAAGGAGGACATCGAGTTCAAGAAGAAACAACAGGAAGAACAGAAAAAGCTGCAGGAGATGAAGCAGAAGGCACAGCAAAAGGGTCCTATAGGTAACGAAGTTTAGATTTTCTTTAAAACAAAAATTAAGGTTTTTGCCTTAGTTCAAATTAAATTGTAAATAGCGTAATCAAAATTTTATTCAAATTATGTAGGAAATTGGAAATGTGTATTTTACAATTATGCAATTTTTTGCCAGAAACCACTAAAACAGTTCATATGCAAACTTTGCATTTAATTGCTCTTTGTCCTTTCAGTTAGCGGTGGTATCAAGAAGTCGGGCAAGAAGTGATGCAGTAAATTCGTGCCACACCTGATCAGCAGAGGGAGGGAGAGAGATGAGAGTTCAACCCGAAAGTATTCATTTATTCTGATTCAAACAATTTTCGACATTCAACATGTAATCTAATTTAAAAACAATGTCATTCATTTGCTCACCTCACCTTCAGAGAATTGTATAAAAATGTCTTTAAAGGTTATGTAATAAGCTGGAGTAGGATGGGGTCATGTAAAAAAGTAAAACACTGAAAAAATCTAAATATACTTTTTATGAAGTTAAAGAAAAGTACTTGTATCTTGAAAAATATTTTCTTTAGTTCAGCATATATATGTTCCGGTTGATTTTCGGATTTTTGGGGTAGCAGAAGTGTGATAACAGGTCCCCGTTTCCCCGGGCGATACTAGGAAGCGGCGCGACGTCGATTCGTCACCACTTCCACCAAACAGAAAGAAGACAACCAATGCAAAAATTTCAAACATTTTTATTTAGTAAAAGACACTTCATTTCTTACAAAAATATTCAGGAAATGGTCCAAAATTCTTGGGAGGAGTCTGCTTTAGGTACTTCTTGCCAATTCTGCTCCGTTTTTAGCTTTCGCTATGGCCATGCTCCTGCCTGGTCGTGATTTCGCGCAATTTCCTCTTTTGTCCGCGCCTTTTGTGTGTTGGCCAAGTGCCGACGGTTGTATGGCCGGCCCATCGTTGGCCATTTTCGGCACCAAAATTGATGGACTCACCCGTTTTTGCCACACAGCGGGAGGGATGGAACATGGCAAAGAGTGAGATCCGCATGAATGGGGAAGATGAAAGAGTGAGAGTGTACCCAATTTGAATAAACAATGGACCCGGAAGGGGGAGAAGGAGAATGGGGAAAAGAGAGAGGAACAGAGAAAGAGAGGGAGGAGAGAGAACGGCAAAAAGAGAGAGCGGAGAAAGAGAGAGAATGGGGAGGGGAGGGGGGAAATCAGTGCCCAAAAAGGGAGATGCCGAAAGGGCGCAAATGGACTGCGGGAGGGAGGGGAGGAGGAAGACCAACAAAATTATGCAAGCAAAGAAAGGGAAGAAAGAACACATGAAGAATGATGTTCAGGAAGAACACCGAACCAACCCAGGGAAGCAAAAGCACAAAAAATGCAATTTTTCTAGGGACACTTTGGTCCTAGACCAGGCCCGTATCCAGAAAAAACCGAGGGGGGGGGGCAATTCTTTGGGGTGTTTTGGGTCCAAAACATCCGATTTCTTAGAGTTATTTTCCTCAAAAGTCCTTTTACATGGGTATGTTTTCGTATTTTGAGCGAAAAAATGTATTTTTATAATATTTTTGAGCAAAAACACAATTTTAGAGCTATTTGAGCCAATGAATTTTCAATTTTGACATTTCGAAGGGGCAGGCCTCCCTACTCCCCCCCCCCCCCCTAAATATAGGCCTATCGTAGACCTATGAACTATAAAGTACTCAATTATATTTTGTTCCGTGGTGGCTTTAAAAAGTGATTACTAGTTGTGATTCCAAAATGTCCAAAATTACTTAATTTTTGTTAATTTTTTTTTGGTTTTTGACCTTAACTGGGACAGGTGCTGCACTGCCACTTAAGCAAGCACCCATTCTCGCAATTTCCATACTCATTCCAAGGAGCCGCCCAAAAACGGTTCCCCCCCCCTTGTCGCCCTTCCATTTTGAGTGTCCTTTTTAACACAATCAAAAGGGACGACGCCGCCTCGGGAACAATGTCAATTAACTTGACCTTTTTATTTTTTGAAAAAGAGTCCAATTAAAGGACATCCATGTACATTTTCGGACTTTAGCGCAAAGAACGAAAATAATGTTAAAACCGACAACAACACAAAAACATTTTGGTCTATATGTTGGATTTTTGGCCATATCCATCTCTAAACAAAAAAACTTTTTCTCTAGTTTTCTTTTTCTGTGATCTAAAAAAACATTCTCCAGCTCCATTCTAAGCGAAGTTATGTTCCTGGAGATGTTTCGGCTGCCAGCGCGCGTTTAAAGAATTATATACATTTTGGACAAAAATATATTTGCATAAAATGTGTCTGTCATTGCCACAACAGGAGATCTGCTGATGAAAAAATAAAGAACAATTCATTTGGGTGTTGGAGAGAAAGCAGAAACAATATGGTGGTATGGGAGTGTGCTGTTGGAGTTTGACAAAGGTAAAAGATAGCAACGCCAAAGAAAAGGTGGTTGGAAATTGAACGGTCACTGGTCGAATGGTAAGTTCTTTTGGAATGAGACTCTGGCGATGCTATGATATATTATAATAACGCAGATTAATAATAGTTGTGAGATTGCATATTGTGACGATGGGGTCATATCATAAGACAAGTCAAAAGCCGTACCATATGTAATACCGAGAAGAGTTTCCAAGTTCCAACAAAAAGTATAATAAAATATGATTTCACTTCCTGAGATTGAGCCGCAATATCTACGCATGGCTTTCTGAATATTGTTTGACTTTTCCGAAAATAATACCAAATCCTGCATCGTTCTCATTCCTCCCCCACATCGGCATCCGTAAAATGCAACTGGTCCATTTGGATGTATTGGGACAGCAAAAAGTAGGTGGAGCGCAGCATGTTGAATGGAATGCCAAGCCGTTCCATCTTGTGTTGGAGCTGATATTCGGCAAACGTGTATGTGGTCATCAGATTGGCCAAGTCGTGCAGTTGTGCATCGGAGCCTCCGAAGAATCGCTTTATCTGCTAAAAAAGAACACATTTTAAAGTTGTTTTATAAAGAGTATCATTTAAAAAATTTAAAAAACCTAATTGGAATCTATTTGAACAGCAGTTAAAAAACCGTGCTAATGCTAATATGAATTGTCGCGAAATTTCGATTTCACAAGTCACTCAAATTTTCAAAAATTTATTGAAAAAAATAAACTACCTTTTTATTGTAACTTTTTAATAAGTTCCAATGAAATTCGCCTCCAATGGAAAATGCCCGCCATTTTTTGACTTGACAACTTTTGATTTCAAAAACCCTGTTCAGCTATTATCTACTGACCTCAGTGATCAAAATGCGAAACTCCTCCTTGGTGCCGGTAAATGAGGAACGATTGAGGCGAGGAACGGTCAGTAAGTTCTGGGACTGATGCTGAGACAACAACATCGACATCACCTCACCAGCACCACTCGATTGCTGCGACAGCGGAGGCACTAAACAAAAAGACGCTTTGGGCCTATGAAATATTTTTTCATTGTGAAAACCATTTTCGGCGCTCGAAGGCAATGCTGGAAGGGATTTCCTGTTGACGGTGGTGTTGACAATGTTGCCCTTGAGTGGCCTTTCCGCGAGAGATGTGCGTCTAATACCAGCAGCAACAGGCTTTAAACATGATTTTATCTTAAGTTATCAACAAAAAAACTAATTTTTATAACTAGGGGATAAAAATACAAAGCAATGATAAAAGTAATCATTTAAAATTTTATTTAAAAACACAATTGTAGTTACTTTTATGAAAAATTAACAAATCTTAAATATATACATACCTTTAACGATGAAGATTGGGAACTGCCGGCTTCACTTTTCTTATGTTTGCTGCTGTTCAACGATGGAAGTGGAAGTGTTGGGCTGTTACCACCGGTAGAATTCTTTTAATTTGCAAATTTACATAATTTTACAAAAAATTGTTGTTATTTATTATTCTTGAGTTTTGATTTTATACTTTGTGCTGGTTCAATGCGGTGCGTAATTGAACAAGAGTTGCAGTGGGTCCATTGAACTGCCGAAGAAATGCGTCACTGATCACGTCCAATCCGAGATAAATATTAAGTTCAAACTTAAAGTTCAAAATGTTCAAAAATTGATTAAAAATTATTTTTGCACTGCTAACAACCTTTGCCTGATGTGCGTACTTTCTCAGCGTGGATTCGGCAACTTTGTTTTGCTGGTGGGACAGTCGGATAGTGTTGCCATTTTGGATCACATCCAAAAGGGCGGCTTTCATACTGACACGCTTTTCCTGGTCAACTACCGTTTGACTTTTCATCCGGGCCAGCATCTCATCAATTATGTCCTCCACAACTAAAAAGAAATTTTCATATTTTCCATAATTGTTTTAATTGTGCGATCGACTTTTTCAGCGATCGCCAAAGTTAATAGAAGTCGATCGCAACAAAATTTTGTAGAAAAATATTATCAATTGCCCAAAAATTATTTTTCTCCAACCTTTCGACCTCTTGCGAATGACTTTTTTGTTATAATTGGTCGAAAAAGTCGATCGCATAAAATTTTTCTCCTTTTTCCTTCAAATTTTCACCATTTTTTCAAATTTCCTAAATTTTTTTATCGCGTGCGATCGACCTACTGCCACACTGGAGTACCCCCTGTGATTGGCGATCGAGCTGGAGGGGGGTTGACCCCCCCCCCTTGGACACCTATGCATGAACTGATTAAGACTTACCTTGCGGGAATTGACGCCAGCGCGGGTTGTTTCGAATGTAAGTTTTTTGCACGGGTGTTTTTGACTCATTCAAATTGGCAGTTTTTGGAGTGGTCGTTTTCGTGGCTGGTCCGAGGGCAGGAAGAGTCTGTTTCGGCTGTTCAGTGGCTGCCGATGGAGGCGCGTCACTCCACGTCAACGCCTTCACGTTCGGTGTGGTGGTCAACGCCAGAAGATTCATGCTGGCCGTCGAGCGGCGAGTTCGTTGCTGGGCCAACGAGTATTTTGGCTGGTTAACATTTCCCTTGTACAGTGTAAGCGCCATGTTCAAGCTTAAATAGAATACATATTTTAATCCGAATATACATGTTTTATTTTATTTTTTATCATGGCTTAGTTAAACCAATTCCTCACTATTGAGGAAAATTCAATTCCTTACTACAATTATTTAATTTTGGTTCTTTATCTGTCGAATTTGAAACTGAAGATTCCATGTCCTTTTATCGGTTCTTCTTTTCAATTTATAAAATAATAAGTTTAACCTGTCCAAGTCGCTGGCAGAAGTGTTTGCCGGGGTGACAGTCGCGGAGCTGCTGCTTTCGTTGGTGTTGTTGCTGTCCGCCTCTGCCATTTCCAATGCGCTGCGACGTGCACGCTTCGCTTTCGTTGGTTTTGCCTGCACTTCTTCTTCATTCTTTGCTGCGGATGAGTCTTCTTCTGTCCCCTTCGCGCCTTTCACCTTTTCACTACCGGCTGTTGGTGTCTCTTCTGAGGTCGATGATGTTGCTGCCATTCGTTTTCGTCCTCTGCCTCCACGGCTGTTGTTGACATTCTGAATTTGGAAACCTCGCGCCAATGCCCAAACTTCCATGCCCTTAAAAATTCTATGAATAGAAAAGCCGAAAAACCATTATATAATAATTCCAAAAATGATATAAAAATGTTTCATAGAAAAAGACCTATAAAAAGTTTTTGAAAGCGCAGATCACAAATCTGATGAAAAATTTCCAAAGATAAAGATTCCGAAGATTTCTAATCATAGCTATAGGTTTACGCATCAACTAAAAACCTTATAATACATTTATTGTTTAGAAGTTTTACAAGTTATATTACAACCTACAAATACAAGGGATAAATGGCGGACCAATAATAATTTTGTGTTATTTTCCTTTTTCTGATCTGTCAGCAAGACTTGTTGGGTTTCTGATTACCTTGTCAATGCTCTTCGGTGTTCCCGAATCAAAACTGGTCGGTGTTCCCGCTTCTTTGACACTTCTCTTGGGCTGCTGTCTCACACTCTGTTGGCGATTGTTGGCTGTTGGCGGCGTTCCTTCGATGATGGAGCTGATAGATTCACGCTTGTTGGCGGCAAACTTCGATACTGATCGCTGTAAATTCATATAATTTTGAATGAGAAAAAAATGCACATTTTTCATTAAAACTGCATTTAAGATTTTAATCTTGATTAAAGAGTTGAGAAATGAAAATGAAATTCTGATTGAAATGCAAATTCCGCCGATCTCCAAGCTGATCTATGCCATATACATATTAAGTGTCTCTGACACTATCCGCCCAGTTACCTTCTTGTTTGTAAGTTCCACACTCTGATCCTTCATCATTTTCTTCTTTTTCTTCTTCTCCCCTGCACCTCGTCCGCCATCCTCCTCTTCCGACTCTTCTCTGTCTCCTCCCTTTTTCGTCCATGTATGTCCCTCTTCCTCCGCCTGTTCCATCTCCAAGCCACCCATTGAGTTCTTCTTCGACCTTTTCCCTTTAGTTTCCATTACTCCTTCGCCTCCTCCTTTTGATTGCCGCTTGGTACTTCCTCCCTCTCCTTGCTTTGTCGCTTTTTTGGTGTTGCTGTCAAAATAAGAAAAATTGTTTGGAAATTTGGATTAATACAAATGTCGATAATCTTAATTTTTCATCGTTTCAATAACTTTTTCCTTTATAAAAGCATGCAATTTTGTTTTAGATCTTATCAAATAATGGCATACTTATCAGCACTGTTTTTCTGGTGCAATCGTCTCTTGGCTGCCCCAATGAGTGCTTGCAAAACGTTGAGCTGTAGACCGTGGTGTTTAGCAGCAGTTTTGTCGTGAACCTCGCGATTCAACACTCTGATCATTGCTTCGGTCATTTGATCCACCTAAATATGCAAATTTTAAATTTACTCTAAGTAAGCATAAATAATTTAATCGAATTTTGAATTTGTTAACCTTTGAGTCTTCCACTGAGGAATCCGCGACCACTTTATTCACAACTTCGACGATCATATCTTCGGAGAAGTGTTCCTCATCCATTAGAAAACTGTTCAGTTCAGAATTACACAAATTATTTTGTAAAGTTTATTCTAAAATGAAAGTCCTTGAAAATAGTTAATGAAAGGTTGTTTAGGCTAATAAATAAGGAAGAGAGACCAGCAGTCCCTGCTAGTAACATTTGTTGGTCTTGAAAATCCCAACAAAAATTTTCAGGGTCTAAAGGTGATTCCTCATCAAGTGTTAAAAACCGGTACTTCTACGTTTTACATCCCATCCATCCCCAATCCCCACGTGTTTATTTAAAGGTCTTCAAGCGTTAAAAACTAACAAAAGAGTCCCCCTATGTTTTTACGTGAAGGGGAGGGATACAAACTGAACAAGTGCCTAAGCATATCGAAGACCAAAATAAAACAGATGTACGCAGTTTTTGATGAATGTTTACGGATTGGGCAACAAAATGAATAAAATTAGGTAGAGGGAGGGAATGCAACAATCAATCGATTTGTCGCTGAATGAAATTATGCATTCATCGGACGGACGGAATGAATGATAGAATCGGTCCAACTGCTGACTGAACTGCTTGCTGATGATGTCTACTCATTTCAACTGACCTACCTTCCCATCAAACAAAATCCTTGCAAATAGTTAAATTGGAGATTGCTCAATCAATTATTGTTATATTAGTGAACGAACAGAGAATATGAATAAAGTTAAGTAAAGAATGAGTGTCTAAAAACATCTATGTATTCAAAATCCTGATATTTTCACATCTCTCTTCCACTCCGCGTCCCTTTTTTCCAATTTTAGTCGAATTTTTCCCCTATTGAACGCTTTTTTACCAATATGGGATTCCAAGGGCATTGTGCAAGAGGTTTTCCTTTAGTTTTATCGAAATTAATTATTTCTTAGTGATACCTACCAGCCAGGGACAAGATTTTCCTAAATTTACATAGGCCACAATCCTCGCCCATTCCACACGTTTCTTTTTTTGAAAAACAAGGCCCGTCAGCACTAAAACTCAATAATACGCCAACAAATAGAAAATAGTAATATGTAGAATCAAAAAATCATTTGTTAAAACTTTGAGATCAAAATTCAACATTTTATACATATATGATCAATATTTGATTCGATCGCCACTAATACAAAATATTATCCTATTTTCGAATTGTTGAATGAAGAAAACGGTTACAATGGTGAATGTGGCGAAGCCAACAATAAGCAATAGCGAGAATAAATAAACAATACAATAAGCAAGGGTTAAGTAAACACAAACAAAACAATTTCGGACCATCTTTAGAGTTGTGTTCCTTGATTTCTGGACGACCCGCGCCAAGATCCAACGCTTCTTCCGCTTCAACGACAACTCTCCCGAAAGCGCAAACGTCTCTCACTGTGCCTGGAATAAAAAATGATTTTATTTTTCACAAAGATTTATTGAACTTAAACTTACCCACGACTCTCGCGCCATTCCGCTTCGTTGATCAGAATGCCAAAGTGCTGCTGGACAACCTGGACCGCATAAAAATTGCCAATCACATGCACAGCCGCCTCCGCATTGGATTTGTCGCTTGCATTGATGTTGTCAGGCACCTGAAACTTGGAACGCACTTCGTTAATGCTGTTCAAAAACCTGTAAAGCATCATCAATCACCTTTATGTGAGCACCACTTCGCATCTGTAGCTGCTTGACCTTAAGAATTTTTTGATTATAATTTTTACCAAAAATGCAACTAACATTGTGACCTCCCTTGCCGATGATCCGCCCAACAATCTTTGATGGTACAATTGTTTCACATGTCAACACAATGTCATCGAAATGCTTGTTCTGACTTTCTGAGACCTTTTGGAACACCCAGGAAAGAGCCTAAATGTTTTTCAATGTAGAATGCAGACAACTCGAAAAGCAAGAATGAAAAAACTAACCTTAACAACTTGGTAGTCGATCCCCTGAATGTAGACAAATCTTTCCGGAAAACCTTGTTCGTGATGTGGTTCAATGTTGTTATGGTTGTAGTTTGCAGTGATTGATGTTGTTTTTGGAACGGTTTGCTGCTGCATCGGTGCTGGCCCATTGTTGTTTTTGTTGGTTCCGTTGATGAGAAGTTCAGTGTCGGCAAAAGGCACATGTTGCGATACAATTTCCTTCTGTGCTTGTGATGTTGGTGAACCATTGCTGCGATTGTTGACCTCTTTGACGGCGACTACATCTTCGCTAGACATCTCTTTGGCAGTTGTAGACTCGCCATAACCCGCAACAGCAATTGAACCTGGCTGTTTAGCATCGTCTCCATCACTGTTCTCTGTCAGAATTCCCCCTAAACTGTTCTCCGTCAGAATTCCACTCTCTTCTTCGCTGGACATCTCTTTGGCAGTCGTAGACTCGCCATAATCCGCAACAGCAATTGAACCCGGCTGTTCAGCATCGTCTCCATCACTGTTCTCCGTCAGAATTCTCTCTAATGCGGTCCTGGTTGTGTTGTTGTTTTTCTCCAAGTCGCCATCGTCTCTCCCTTCTATGAATGGCTCGATATTAGTGATAGACTTGTGATCGACGTCGTCACCATCACTGCTCTTTTTTAACACTTCTTGCTTCTGAAAATCTCTAATTTCGGATTATATAAACATTGTATTGTCTAAATCCAACCTTTTGCTCAGGTACAATTTTCTGCTGATTATCGGGAAGTAAGCTTGTCTCATTTTCAATTGGTTGCACAATAGTAGTTTCTCGCTTGAACTTCTTATATTGGTTGCGATCGCCTTCAATGTTTATTATGGCACTTAAATTTTTCCTTTTTTCACAAACATTATTCACCTTAATTTACCCGCTTTCGGCGATGGCGCCCTTTATCGTTTGACCCTGAATTCCAGTCGAATAAAAAAATTACATGAATACTGAATACTCTTCTTACCCTGGTTCCAATAAGAATTCCAACAATCTGATTCGGAACATATACCCGGATTTTGATGAGAACTTAAGATTAAGAATGAGCGATCAAACTTCCAAGTGGTTACATATGGACAGAATTCCCTTACCTGAGTTAGACATGCTTGGTACTGGGACATTGTGAGAAAATTGAGCCGCAGAAAGCGCAAAGTTAGTTGCAACTGGATTTGGTACATAGAAGGATTGCGGAGTGACACCTAATACAATTTGATAAAAATTTAGACCAAAAAAAACCATTTTGTTAAGCCAAATCCAAATCCTACCTATTGGAATGCATTGATGAGCATTGTAGGGTGCAGCGGCTTGGTGGTAGGCAGCATTGTCACGCGAAAGCATCGGTGCGGCGATAACACTCCCCGGCGCAATGTAAGAGCCCATATTGTCCATTGAGTTCAACACCATGCCAGCCGGAGTTTGACAATACTGTAGTTGCTGTAACAATTGCTAAACTGCCAAACTTTGGTACATATAATGTATAATGTTAGTGAAATAAAAGAAACGTACTCCGTTTCCTACACCCGCAATGTTCATATCCTTCTCTTGGAAGTGACGCAATTTGTCCTGAATGTTTTTCTCCGCTGAGATGACTGCATTGAAAGATGTGCCCCGAATGGTGATGACCCGATCAAGTAATTCTGGCGTCTGGTATTGATAAACTTCTTGTTGGTTTTTAGATTCGCTGAAAGGGTAAATGAATTGTAATTCCTGTGACCATAACACACACATTCCACACATCATCGTGTTCATTTTCATAACACACATTTCTGTGACCACTGACCAGAATTCGCAGACAAGAAGTGGAAGTGATTTAGAACACAGTTTTTCAACCCTCTTTATTTTTACCAAATGGGCAAACGTGACAGATTTTTTTCTACAAAACTTTAAAAGCTATAAGGAGGAATTCCCCCCACCAAAATGTCAAAAATTTTAAATAGAATTTTTATTTATTTATTAGTTAAAAAAAAGTTGAAAATGTTTATTTTCCCTTTTGTTTCCAAAATTAGCGAAAATTTTTCGCCGCGGCGTCTATGTCTATCGGCGCCGCGAAACTATAGGTTTTCACTAGAATTTCCCTTTTAGCTCTCAAAATAAATAACCGAACCTGATGGACACGTGTGATTGAGTTTCTTCCATAATCTTCTTCAAACAGGCTCCATTTTTGCCAATGAGTCGTCCAATAAGCTCATCAGGTACTCGAATTTTTGCCTCAACTTGTATGATTGGAAAACCAATCTGCAAAAATTGCTATGTATTTGTCATGTTTTTTTTGTACTTACTCGGTTCTCATCAATAATTTGATTCAACATTGACGTCGGAGCCTGGGCGTAATTTGAGTACATTGGTATTTGTTGATGACAATACAAAGTACAAACGAACGATAGGTTGTTGTATTACAAACGGTAGGTTGGAAAAGAAGTCGATACAAATCTATAATAATAAGAAAAAACATTAGCTTCGGCACTTGTAAAAGTTAATACATGTAACTACACATATATATGTGCCAAATCAAATTTTAAAAAGCAAGATGCGATAACGATAATATGATACAAAACTAAATACAAAATAAAAAAGCGAGAAGGGGGTACAATTTTGGTGCCCTATTGAAGAGAGGCGTTTAATCAATTTTTGCAAAACCATAGGGGGACCCTTTTGTTTTGCAATTTTTGTTTTTTTGGCTTAAAACCCTAAAAAAGGCAATTTTCCTAGTTTATATCTGCTTTTTGGGTCGAATTTTTCAAAAATATCAATTTTTCAACTAAAATCGCTTTAAAATGGGTTTTTAAGCAATTTAATATTTTGGAAAAAATAGAAACAAAAGGGTCGATACCCTTTGGTTTTGCAAAAAGCGGATACCGGATACAAACTAGTAAAGTATAAAGTACATACATAGATTTTTGATATTTATGATAAGTAAAAAAATTGGAAATTGTTTTTGAAAACAATATATATAAACAAGACGCATGAGTGCGAATTTGCATAAGTGACACAAACTTAAAAAGTTAAAGGATCAACTAGAATTTCGGTGGTTAGGTTAAGCAAAGAAGTGAGTACAGTTGCAGTAAGTGCTGGCGGATGCACGCACTCCTTTCTTTATATAGGAGTCGGTTAGTCGAGGTTTGGACTGTTACTTCTTTTCTCGTCTAAAGTTTTTTTAACAGATCAAAAGAAAAAAAAGGAATTTTCAATGTAAAAAACGTTGGCGAGTTGGGCGGGCGGGCGGTGTCGCTCGACCGACCTCGCTGTATTTAAACTTTAGCGATTCAATCGAATGATTTACAATTTATTTACATACATAACTTTTGCATGGAGTGGGCGTGACAGTATGCCGAGCGCGCCAATGTATGTGTGATCACGCGGGGATTAATTTAATTAATCTATTTTTTTATTTTCATGTTTTCACCGTGTTTTTATAATGACATGCATCGGCATCGCATCCATCATGACTTTATTTTTTATTTTTAAAGATTACTTACTACTACTGTATTAATATTTAAACAGAATGAACATCGCTGGCGGAAATTTAAATGTGAATAACCGAATCCCTTTCGTTTACAATTAACAAACACAACAAACATGATGATTAAGATAAATAATCGACAAGCGACAACACCAACCACACAACCAATATTTATAAAGTTTAGTTAACTAATAATAACTAGAGAATGGGTAGCTAGATCTGGGGTTCCTTGTTTAGTTTTTTGATGCTATGCTTTATTAGAAAAATTGGACGTTTTTGAAAAAAATCAACTTTTTCCAAGAATGTTTTGTTTTTATTTATTAAAAAGGTTAAAAAAGCATTTGTGGGACCAAACAATTTTTGCAAAACCATAGGAGAGACTAAGCTGGCTGTTTTTTTTTGTTTTTCAAAAACGCCCAATTTGCAACTATTGCCCATAATATGATAGAATTATTGTTTTTCTACTTATATATGTTGTAAGGTTAGGGTAAATTTTTTTATTTCAAAACGCTAGTTTATGAGTACGTATGTACTATAGGATTTTTTGGCATTTGTTTTCAGTTACCATATCACATTACGATTTACCACCACACTAACTCGTATGTACGCGAGTACGCCGCATTGATTAATTTTCGCGAAATTCTTTCTATTATAATATTAAAGCAAATTGTTTAGAAACAAACTTATAACAAAATTGTTAAACATTTAACAACGAATTCAAACAACAAACTTTATTTATTAGTACTGAAATGTCAACCCAAGAAAAGCAACAGCAACACACTCAAATGGATAGTGCGGAAGATATAAGGTTAAAAAACAAAGATTGTAATTAGCACTGGCAAGCAAAGCAATGATTTAAGCCTAGTTTAAGTGGGAGCAAGTCCGTAGTGGTACTTTTCGGTTATGTCACCTACTCCTACCAAAAATTATTTTAAAAATCAATGATTTGCAAAAAGTCAAACCTATATTATGAATAGATAGTCAAAAATAGGTCTTCATCTCAGATTTATGATCAATATCTTATCTTAAAACTCTTAAAATCCTAGTAGACTATAGGTACTTGCCGGTTTGGGGATTGGGGTGGAGGGGGCAGTTTTCCGCAAATTGGTTATAACTCGCTGTATTTATTTCAAAATTACTCCAGCGAGTAATTTTCCGTCCCTACCCGCTACCCCCTTGGGAGAAGGCGATATTAGAAGGAGCGGCCGATTTTGAGTAAATACGGCGAGCATACATCACAGCGTCGCCGCTGTCAAAAAAATGCGTGAAAAAGAAATGCCAAAATTCTAGTCAATTATTTGAAAATAACATAGCGCCAA
>JAQIYK010000143.1:0-19524 GCA_034700465.1 Rotylenchus robustus
CGTTTCGAATAATCGTGAAAATGATCATTCAAATTTTTATTCGATTTCGTTGGACGCCAAAAAAATCGCTATTTTATCTTATCTGAATACTGTGCACTATTTTCATTTTCTGTAGAACATGCTTAGTTAGTATGATATTAGTAGACTTTATACCTTGAAAATTAAAAAGGTCAGATTCCGTACTTCAATTTGAAAAATAACATATTTAAATTTAAAAAAAAGATAAATGAGCATTAATGAATAACTTTTAGTAGTTTATATACTACTATGTACATGTATATATTATATATTTAGTTTAATCTACTGGCAGCAGAATTGGGCATCGAAGACTGTGCATCCATCGGAGACACACGAAATCTGACGTCAATTCTCCTCAATTACATGTTTGTGTTTGTTTTTTCATTATGTATGAGATTGACAATTTAACTTACTATAGCAAAACTGGCCAGTTGTCCTTTATCAGTGACCAACCCAATGATTTTTACGATGCCAAAAAGTTCATTGCGAGCGAACTTGACGACTCATTCCACTCCCAATTGGATCCGGAGGCGGCGTCGTTGGGCAATGTATTAGAAATTACAATGGTTTAGTAGATAGAAAAAGAAAAATTCGATAATGGATTACATTTTAGGTAAACCTGGCGCTTATTTACTTATTTCGTCTTCTCAGGAAAGATATGTTCACATCGCAATGCGAGAAACTTAGCCAAGAACATCAAGACCGTATCGCATTTATGGTATGCTTTATATAAATTAGATTTTCTCAAAAAAACATGGTTTACATGCAGTGCTGTGCCGGCTCCGGAGCCGAAATTTGAAAAAGACGGAGCCCGGAGCTAGAGCCGAAAATTTTAGGGTCGGAGCCGTTCCGGAGCCGGCTCCGGCAAATTGAACATTTTAATTTTTTAATTAATTTTTGCCTCATAAATGGTCAAAAATTTTGTTTTTTTTTCACTCAAAAGTAGCCCAAAATACAATTTTCGCTCAAAAATGGCCTAAGAAATGCCATTATCTGAAAAACTGAAAAAACAATCCAAAAAAGGGATTTTTTTTGAGAAAAATGCATCCGAAAAATAGAATTTTTTGGAGCTGCCAGAGCCTACTCCGGAGCTCAAAATTTCAAAAAGCCGGAGCTGGAGACGAAATTTAAAAAAGTCGGAGCCGGAGCTGAAATTTGCCGAGGAACAACACTGTTTATAGATTGAGTGTTACATGTTTATAGATTGAGCATTTGGACGACCGTACTCGTTGGACAATTGCCCCATGGCGAAATGTGTTGCAAGCCCGCATAGCGGTCTTCGAAGACGCGGACGATCAGCATAACAAAGAGAACATCAGTAACACGACAGAACGCACTCTGACGCAGGCCGACTTGTCTTCTTTATGTGATGCATCATTCCACAGCAGAAGAGTCAGAAACAGCAACTATGCCAGTCGTTTCTTCTCTCCTGGTCGTTATCGTGGAATCAGTGACGCAGTATCACCAGCTCGGAAAATGCTCGAACTCGGCACTGGGAGTCCAGTCGCCAAGGTTATCAACTCGCCCCGAGGCGCAGAAGTGGTGCACATCCATGCATTGGAAAAGGAGGTCAAATCGCTTAGAGAAATTCGAGACATGATCGGGCGTGAGAAAGATCAAGCGGATGAGGCGTGCATGAAGAAGGAGGAGGAAAATCGTGTCTTGAAGAAGCGAATTGAATCGTAAGTGGCATAGGTGTACAAGGGGGGGTGGTCTCGTTCGCACGGGGTCGGAGATCTTGTGGGGGGGGGGGGGGTTCGAGGGAAAAAATGAAAGAAAATTTGAAAAAGAGGGAAAATTTGAAAAGGGGAAGAAAATGAGAAAAATCGTGCTCTGACTTCAGTGACTTCAGTTTTCATTCAGTTATAAAAAATGTTCGCATGGAGTCTGGAAAATTTTGTCGACAATTTTTCATTGCTTCTTTTCAATTTTAGTGCGAATGACTTTTATTTTATCGATTGTTGCGTTCAATCATTATTTTTAACGATTTTTTGAATTTTGTTATTACAAAAAAATCAAATTTTTTAAAGGAAAACGGCCATTTTCGAAAAAAAATCCCCAGCAGCGCCTATCGGCACCGCCGCTCCTGCCTTACCATAGTCAAATAATTTCACAAAAAAACTGATTAAAAAAGTTCAATTTCACGGAAGAAGGGAAGAATTTTCTTAATGGCGCCTACTGACATCGCCGAACTACATTTCAATTCACCAAGTCACCAACATGTTTTTTCTGTAAATTGACATAAAATAAAGGTTTTAAAAACTAGGAATAATGGAATCGCGAATTTTTTCTGTAATTTTTATTGAAAAACGATTTTCACTAAATTTTTGATCATTCGCACCGAAAATGGCCTCTGACCTCCCTCCCCCCCCCCCTTCATTCGAGTGCCAGATGCTGACCCCCCTTATACATCTATGGTAAGTGGTGCTGGCAATAGCCTTAACAAAAAATCTATTTAAAACTAAATTAGCGTTAATTATTTAAAACAAGGTTGGAGGCTCGCATTGCGATCATTCTTCCAGCGGCGGAGCAACTCCCACGGCTGCAAGACGAGCTTCTCGACTTAACGCAACAGAATGCTACGCTGGCCAACAACTTAAAAGTCGCTCAAGAGAAGGCTGGTGTGGCCGAGACACAAAGTGCGCAAATACGGTTTGAACTACAACTGATGGAGGTCAAGCAGGGCGAACTGGACAGCCTGCGAGCAGAGTGTGCCAAGGCCGTGAAGCAGTTCCAGGACGAACTGGAAATGCACAATCAAAGTCGCCAAGTAAATATTTGTTTATAGACTAATTTTATATTATTAAAACTAAAAATAATTATGAGATTTAACAAAATCATGTAAATAACGTATGAATCTCATGTTTGGTAGAGGCAAATTTCCAACTTTTGTTTAAATTTTTAATGCAGAAGCAGCTGGAAGTTGAGCAACAGTTGGCGCAGCAAAGAGCAAAGATTCGCGAACTAGAAAGCAAACTATTCGCTCAAGCTGATGAGCTTGATAGTCGTAAGGGACAAAAGGTTGTGATAATTATTTTTAAAATTATATGAAAGTTTCAATAAAAGGACGACGAAGTGGCTGCCTTGTACGGAATGCTGGGCCAATGCAAGGAACGCTCTGAAGAGAACGCACAAAAAGCTGCATCTGACATCAGCCAGCTTACGGCCAAACTACATGCGCGGGAGAATGAGCTTAAAGAGGCGACAGAGATGCTCAACGAAATGTCTGAAATTGGGCGACAACAAATGATGACCATCGAGGACAAGAACAACGAGTACAACGTCAAAATGGACACGCTGCAAAGACAGCATCAGGAACAACAACAAAACTGGATTGCTCAAATGGAACATGTTAAAAAGGAGACGAAAGAACATAAACAGGTAAATGGTTCTATGGTTCAAATATGAGATTTTTTGGAACACACGAACACAACATAGAATTGTTTAGAACATCGCCAAGCTCACCCGTTCGCATTTTGTTGAGATCAACGGATTTCAGCAGAAAATCCTTGAGTTAAATCATTCCGTTCACACCGCAAAAGTCGAGCATCAGGAGAGGCTTAGTCGAATGGAAACACGACTAGTGGAAATCGAAGCGGAGCGTGAAGCACTTCGTCAACAGGTCACAGAAAAAGATTCTCTCATTGCCAATCTGCGACGTCAGTTGAGTGTCCTTCAACAAAAGTCTGCTGCGTGGGAGCATAAGCCACTCGAGGTTTTTTTAACTTTACACAGCACTGTTACAAATTGTATAAAATTGAAGCTCTGTTTATTTCCCCCAATTAATAAATTGATTACAGAGTTTGTCGGGCGATATGACTCCAGTGGAAACATACCGCCGCACGGAAGTTCGTAGCAGATTGGACCGAACTCCATCGATGAGTGTTCTCTTCACTCCCAGGCAAAGGCAAGCAACATCGAGCTACGAAAATTCGCTGGCAAATAATGATGTGAACCACGATGAGAGGTATTGTTGTCGATTTTTTGATTTCATTCTACTAATGTTATGATATTTAGGCTGAAAGAATTGCGAGAGCGAAATCGCCGATATCTGCCCCACATGCGCTCCAACTACCTTCCCGAGGCTGCTCATCTGAAAAACAGTGTGCCTGACCTGAATGTGCTTCCGTAGAGGAAAAGAAGAAAGGGTATCAAAGAGTGACTAGTCGGTTCTTGCACGGTTATACATATTTATGCAATCTCAAATCTCATCTCCCAAGTTCATCGCCTCTTTTGACTTCTTTGACACTGCCATGTTCACACACATATTATCCATAAATATATTCAATGTCAAATTTGACCAAATATTATTAATGTCGACATCATTTGCATTGACTGACAGATATTTACATGATAAATAGAGGAATTCTGCTATTTTCGTGACATTCGTTTTTATTATCGTTACGGCCAACGTAAATACTTAACATTTATAATTTGTTATAATAATATTTATTTGGAATTTTTGAAAAAAAGTATTTAGTTCGGGGTGGGGGCGCTTTTTCAAAACAAAATGGAGGCCTTTATTTTTTCTCCAAAATTTAAAAATTACTTAAAAATCCATTTTAAAGTGCTTTTGTATGTTGGAAAAAATTTGTCCAAAAGCAAAAGCGCCCCAAACTACCCACCAAAAATTAAAATAAATCTCGTCATTCACATCCTTCCAAACTTACATTTCTACACCAAATGTTATGCCATCCAAACTTTAAAATTTTATTAGGCTTTATTTGGTGTGAATTATTTCCTTCTTGCAATTTTTGTCGATTGATTTAGTTGCATCAAAAAAACAAAACATTAATTTTTTGTATGATTTTGGTTGCCTCCTATCGTTAAATTCAAAACATTTTGGAATGCTAAAAAATTACGGTTTTGGCCAGAACCCAATAATTCCGATCCGGTTTCCAGAACAACTCCTAATATCATATGTCGGCCGGACTTTAGGTATGTATAATAAATGTGTCCTGCTGCTGTACTTGTTACCTTTTTCATTCATTTTTCTTTTAACTCAACAGGCTGGCCTGAACCAACCCTCACTAATTAGCGGCATGAATGTCGGTCGCAAATTCATAAATTAGTAATAATATAACTATAAACTCCGTCTCTAATTCTATGAAATTGACCACATCCATGTCTCGTCTCTAACAATAAGTAGTGATATTTTGTTCACCATGCCTGTCCACAAGTACATTTTTTAAAGCTAAAAATTAATAAAAACTAATCGAAGAAAATAAAAGGAGAAAATGCATACAATATTAGCATACTCTAGCTATAGACTTTCTAGACATCAATTCAAAAATTTGAAGAATTAGGGTATCGCCTATTGATATCTCATTATTCAGGATTGTACAGTAGAAATAATTTATTTCCTTTCAGAAGCCATAGTTCCTCTGCTCTGAAATTGACCGTTAGGGAATTGTATTCTAATTTGAACAATTTTAAGATATTTTTTAAGGTCATTTAAATATTTCTTCGATTTGGAATTAATAAATCATATTCTCAATGGCATCCGACACTGGTGTAGATGAGCTTTTGGCTAGAGCGATTTTGGACCTTGAGCTTAAAATGAAGCACGAAATCCGGCAAAACAACGCCCAACAACTCGCAAAAATCGAGAATCATTATCAGCATATTGATAAGAAGTTGACGTTTCTTGAAACTAAGGTAATGTTTTTTACGTTAAGGTAGAAATATTTTGATCGGATTAAAAACTAAGAGAGCGATTCGAAAAAGGAGATACGTTTTCCCTAAGTAAAGTTTTTTAGGCACATTTTATAAAGTACAGGATATTTTGAATTGAATTGCTAATGCTGTTAACAATTTATAGATAGACGCTCTGAGTAGTCGTGAGGAAAGTGTTGGCGGTGGAACTCGTCACGCCCACCAACAGTATCGTAGCAGCAGCAGAGGGCAAGGACGTGTGTATGCGGCGCGCACGGGGGCGAACATGCCAGTGAATGGTGGTGGTGGAGCTAGTGGATGGCACAAGTCCCCGTTGACCTCGGACGGTGGAATTCGCACAAACAGTCGCTTAAAGACGGCCAGAATTACGCCTGTAGGCGGTGTGGCCCCCATTGGTCAAGGATCGTACAGCGTGTACTCACCGCAGCAGCTACAGCCGCCATCTCGTCCGCATTTCAAGCCCAACAAGTACGAAGGGGACAAGCGATTTGGACATGGAGGCCGCCAGAAGCAAGTCATTGGCACCGGTGCCAACAGGACACAGCTCGGGGTAAAATTTATTTACAGGATTGAGGATTCGAAATAGAATATTGGGCCTGTGGTATATAGGTTCATATATACGTAAATATTAGGCAACTTCGCCACAATCCAACCAACTGCAAAAATGGACTACGAGGGCGCCCACCGGCATTTATACAGAGGTCGTGTTTATTTGTAAAAATAAATTGGGTCATTGAGTATTTCATAATTTAAGGACGAGGAATCGGGTGATGAGGCTGATGAGGTCACTTCGCGCAGTGAGAATGAATCTCCATTTCCTGGCTCAAAGCATGAAGAGGAATCAGAGCAGCCGCAAAATGACATGAAACGTGAGATGAAAGATGAGCTCGGCACTGCAAAAGATTTGGTCGAAGATCTAATTCTGAAACCCGTGAATGCATTCGAAGAACAAGAGCTGTTTTTGGAGCAGAAAGAAATGTACGAAATTAAACTATATTAATATATTTTAATCAAAAATTTAACTTTAAATTTGTTTATAGCTTTATTGAGAAATTTGATTCGATTGAGAACAATGAGCTAGTGGATCAGCGACAGCAGTCGAGCAGCATTGATTTGGTGAGCAACAGCAGCGTCAAGGTACAATTACAAATTCTTATAGGTTCGCGTGATATTGTATAGACGTGGAATGAACAGAATTCTCAAAACGTATTGAATTTTCCATTTGTTTAGTCTTCGGCAGTGGCCGCTTTGATGAATCGAGCCAAGGAGTTGATCAACAGTGCGAAAGAGAACGGTTACCAAAACAACGAAATGATGTCCACCGCAACGCCAGGGGCCACCATCCAGCCAGTAATGGGGGGATTTGGGCGTAGTCGTCGCCATTAATCGATCGATGTAAGAATGGAGTTGGAACCCATCGATGCGTTATGCTAAGGAGCTTCGAAAAAATTGTCAAATTTTTTGTGATCACTTTTCGCCTGCTCTTCCATTTCTCAGAAAAATCTAAATAAATAAAATCACAATGACCTCCTCATTTATGAACTCAAAGCTACGTAATTGTTGCCTATTTAAGTCATCCATGTTTTACTTGACATCTCTGCTCATGCAACAAATTACTACTGCCTTATCTTCTTTCTGACTCATTTGTGGTGCACGTATAAATTATGTTTGGTCAATTCAACCGATCAATACTTGTGTGGAGTTAAAACTATTGCTCCTTTGAATAACTTTCTTTTATTTTGCACTTGTGCCATTTCGCCAACTACACAAAATATCGTTTAAAACAACAGCAACAGAGAAGAGAAAATAAAAAATAAAAAACAATCACAATGACCTCTTGATTTATGAACTGCAATGCCTTATGCATACCTAAATCAATATTTAGCAAAAAACACCATTTGCTTGGGGAAAATTTACTGATTACATTTTCTATAAATAAAATTTGGTTTTTAACCTGAATACCCATATATTTGTTAATCTCTATTTAGCATAATTATCACAACATTAGTTAAAAGGTTGTTCGGCGTAGTAAGCAGAAACAAGGAAGCTGATTACTGACTGAAAATGCGGGAACGTGAACAAAGGAGGGTAAGCTTTAAGTAAGCAGAAAAGTTATACCACATATTTTATATTTAATTAATTAATTGAATTCGTATTACTAAAACTTTTAAAATACATACGTAGTTTTTAAAAGAACGAGCACTTTTCTACAGTCAAAATCGATCTATAATATATAACGTGTATAGTATGACATCGAATCTTGAATTGCTTGAAACAAACATAGATTATAAGCTTTTGGGTATGAGATTATATAACAGGGTGTTCCCTTGGATGGACGGATGCACAGATGTGATCAGGGGCGTCGCCAGAAAAAATTTCGGAGGGGGCTGAACGGCCAAATTCGGGGGCCGTATTTCGGGGACTGAACGGCCAAATTTTTTGGCGACCTTTTTTATTCGCGCCGATAAGCCGAATTTTAGGGGTGCATTTTTATTATTGCAGCAAAAATTCGATTTTTAGGGGTGTATTTTTGGTTTGAGAGCTCAATTTTCATAGTTTCGCGGCGCCGCGCGAAAATTTTTCGCTAATTTTGGGAACTAAAAGAGAAATCCTAGCGAAAAAACTATAGTTTCGCGGCGCAGACAGGCGCCGCGGCGAAAAATTTTAGCGATTAAGAGGGGGACCCTATTAAAATTTTTAATTTTTGGCATTTCGGGAGGGGGCTGAAGCCCCCCATAGCCCCCTGGCGACGCCACTGGATGTGATAGATAGATGGAAAATAGTATACAAAAGAAATTTTTCTAGCTTTTATCTATCTCTCCAAGGGGGAAGTTATAGGCTCCAGGATTCCCATGATAATGTGGTATTCTGGTATTTTTCTATCATAACATCGATACACAAATCTAGTCAAGTTTTAAAACCATTTTCTTTGCGATTTTAGGAATTCAATTTTACTGATTCCGAATTGTTGGCAATGATGACCCTGTTACAAGTCGGACCAACTGTTGATGCTAAAGAACTGCGGAATGCCTTCTTCCATGTTTGAGATTTTCTTTGGATTTTTGATTTTTCAAATAGATTTGTTTCAAATTTAGCAAATCAAACAGCATCACTCCGACAAAGGCGGAACTGTTCAAAGAGCTCAAGTTTGCATTCTAGTGGCGTATTTAGGGGGGGATGCACCCCCTCTTATTGTTAGGACAAGCAGCACTCCGGGGTGTTGGCTGTCGGTGCAGTGGCGTAGCCAGCAGGGGAGAAGGGGGAGGGGGAAATTCCACCTCGAAATGCCAAAAATAATTTTTAACAGGATCCCCCTTTTGTAAAAATTATCGTAAATAGGCGCCGCGAAACTATGAAAATTGAGCTCTCAACCCGAAAATACACCCTAAAAATCGTTTTTTCGCTGCAATAATAAAAATGCACCCCTAAAAATCGAGTTTTTTACGAGTAAAAAGAAACGTCGCCAAATTTTAACCCAGCACCCCGGGGTGCAGGGATGCGCACCTCCTCCAGAAAAAGCTGGATACGCCACTATTGCATTCCTATTTCTTTTAGCTTAAAATGCATTAACAAATTATAGGACGTGACGCGTGCATATCGCGTGCTAAAGCAGTATGTGGATGCCTTTGTGCAACTTCCTGGCTTGCCACGTCAGCGCAATGGCTTTACTACCACAACGGGTCCTGAATCTACATCGAGGAGTGGATGTCGCCAAAATGCCCAGGGATCGCAAGCACCACCCAATGGCTTCGAAGATTTTGGAAATTTTCAGGTTTTAATTTTAGAAAAAACATTAAAATCAAAGAAATTTAGGATGTCAAAGGAAAACGGAAAAAAAGAGGTGCTCGACAAAATGGAACGGACGCTGAATCGCATCAAAATAATTCCAGCGGAGAAGAAACGGAAGCAAATGGACAAAATACAAATGGCAGAAGGTATATAAACATAATTACATAATCACATTATGTTTGGCCAATTTTGATCATTTCAAACTATTCAACTTTAGTCGATCTTCCAAGTTCGTAAACAACTACATTTATGATCCTGAAGACTACAGCACATATGATGATCCAATGGAGAGAAGGGATCGGCAAAAGGACGGATTGAGAAAGTTGGTTTGGCATTCAATAAAAGGAAGCACTCAGAATCTTTAAAATAGGGTTGTTTTTTATCGGTAGATAAAAGATGCGCCAAATTAACAACTCAAGAGTACATCGGGCTTATTTTTTAATATGGTATATTCTCAGGTTGCGAGGTGGTCTTATCCTTTACAAAGACTTTCAACGTGGTCAAACCCTTCCACCGGAGTTTCAAGAAATGGGAACAGTTTACACAGAGGATGACCTGGTGGACGATCCAGTATTTGAACCAATACTCGAGAAATTGAGGTGTTCGGCCGCTGAACAAAATTTGAATACCTATTCGGAGAAGATGCGCGCCTACATCCACATCTGCTGGGCATTTGATGGGGTAACAACTTTTAAATATTCAATTTACATACTAAGTTGTAAAATACTTGTTTTAGGGTGCTTCTCAAGACGCTCGTATAGTATTGCAAAAAGTTCGGATTGATCAAATTTCCCGCGACGATGAATCACTTTACTCCGTAATTGGGAATAAAACATCGGAGTAGATACAATGAATGCTGGGTTTTTAGGTTCAAATACCACCAAAAAGTTTTGACGCAGAAATGTTAACCACGGGACTTCACGTAGAAGTGCGTTCACCTTCCGACTCCAGATTTTGTGCAGCTGTAAGAAAGTTTTTTTAAAGTAGGGCATATCCTCCTTGATTCACCAGGCAAACCTTATTGCATTTGACTGGTCTACAAAGGGAGGAAAATTGACCTAAAAATACGGGGGTATCTGCTTGGCTTTTTTACACCACGGTGCCAAGGTCGCCCCTCGAATACACTAATCGAAAAAAATAGATTAAAAAAACATAAAACATTTGAATTTTTAAGGCTGTCATAGAAAAAGTAAAAGAAGAAACACATTCCATTGATTTGTTCTTTGTTGATCCCCTCCGATTGGTTCGTGTTCTCAACCTGGGAAAACAGGTAAATTAAAATCTTGATTGTAATGTCTAATATTTTGGAATTCCAAAAATTTGTTTAGGTCAATGTCGCAATAAACTGTTCCGCCTTTGTCTATCGATCTCAACTTCGCTCCACGGAATATATGGTGAATTCCAAACACGGACGAGATATGGCACAGATTGTTTTTCCGAAGCCGAACTTTAACGAGGTAACTATAGTACTAACCAAATATGATAACAAAACAAAATTATTATTTAGACTTTTGAAGCGTTCACAGAACGGCGGGCTCGAGAGCTTGAGGGGATGCCATTTCGCGAAGAACAGGATCACAATTATAATGCCGACCAGGTATTTGCTATTTTTCTCATTTGATTTTGTTTAAAAATTAGGCTTTTTAGAAGAATGCCGTTTATTCAATAGTGTCCAAAGCTCATCATCCATGGCCTTTCATCCTTTTTGGACCACCCGGTAAAATTTGGCGATTTATAATAGATTAGGAAGCACTAAATCTGACATGAGATTTATAATCGATTAGAAGTCAGCTTTTGTTTGTTTAGGTACGGGTAAAACGATTACACTGATTGAGACTATTCGGCATCTTGTCCTGCAGTCTGCCCAAAATCGCATTCTTGTTTGTACTCCATCGAAGATGGCGGCGGACAATTTTGCCGAAGCATTGCTTGATCACAATTTTATTGAACCAAAACATGTCTTCAGAATGCACAGTCTCTGTAAGTTTGTAAAATGATGAAAATTACACCTCTTTGATTCACCAGGCAAATATATTTTGTATTAGTCTGGTCTACAAATGGAGGAAAATAAACCAAATATACGAGGGTATCTGCTTGGCAGTCTTAATACATTGTCGAGGTCGCCCCTCGAATACACTAAGAAAATTTCAAAATTTGAAAGTTAAACAAAACTCAAACCATAAATTCTTGGCTATTTTTTTAATTCTCCCAAAAGGTATTAATCAGCTTTAATCAAAATATCCGAGAATCTATTCATCAGATGATTATGAATCCCTTTATAATTTGTTACTCGATGATAGTTGAAAGTCCAATCAAATTTTTAATTGTTTTTTAGCAACAATGGCATTTAACAGGAACAAACGGTTGGATTGCATTTCATATTTGGCGTGAGTTATTTTTAAAATAAAAAAAAACAAGTAAAATTTTTAGGAAAGAAGCCAAAAATCGCTTCTTTGGAATCCCCGATCGGCATAATCTGAAGATGTTCCGTGTCATTATCTCCACTCTCTCCACTTCCGCTTATTTGATTTCAGCCGGCGGATTGCGAGGTTTTTTCACACATTTGATGGTGGACGAGGCAAGCCAAGCTACCGAGCCTGACACCTGGGTACCAATTGGTAAACCATTACAAAATTAAGCTAATTTCTAGTTCAGAAATTTGTAAAAATTAGGTGGTCTTGTTGGTCCTCAAACATCGGTCATATTAGCCGGAGATCCAAAACAACTTGGGCCGGTCGTGCGCCCAGAAAACCTCAAGTGGTTTGGATTTGACAGCTCAATGATGAAAAGGATTATGCACACTGAAGAGTATTGCAATGTAGATGAGTAAGCTTATTGGTTTACATATCTTTTAATCGGTAAAAATGTAAAATTTAGTCGTGTTTTTGTGACCCTCCGACAAACATATCGATCTCATTTCGCCATTCTCCGTCCATGTTCATACCTTTTTTACGACAATATTCTACAAGTCGACGATGAGCAAGGAGTGAGCAGCAAACTTACGCAATGGGAAGGGCTTCCGATGAAGGTTATTATTATAGCTTTTAGCAAAAAATTAATTTTTGAAAACGCAAAACTAATAATCATCTGAAAAGAATGAGTTCAATTCGTTGCTCATTTCAGGGCTTTCCGGTCATTTTCCACTCTTCAAGGGGAAGCCGCGATGAACAAGGGATCAATAAATCCCATCAAAATCCGGTGGAAGCTGATCTTGTTCGGGATTACGTGGAAAAGCTGCTGAGGGAAACGGCGACTAGCGAGAAGGCAATTGGTGTCATCTCCCCATACAGAAACCAGGTGGGCGAAACAATTGCTTGGAAAGAACATCCTCCGCGAATGTGTCTCCCTTTTAAGATGATTAGTTTTTCCGGTGAACAACCAAAAATATTTTTGTAACAACAATCAAAAAGGACAGTTTCATTTGTAATTTTCAGCATTTGGGAATTAATACTCCCGAATTACCTTTTTATTTTGGCAAGGGTTCGCGCATATTACGACTTGATTTTGAAAAACAGATGTTGCGGCTTCGGCACATGTTAGCAGGCTATCCTGGGATCACAGTTGATTCTGTAGAAGGATTTCAGGTTGAATTTGTTTTGAATTAAAAAATCCCGAAATATAGACAAAATAATTTAGGGCTCAGAACGGGAAGTGATCATCATATCAACTGTACGGCAAATGGATCTTGGCTTTTTGCGATGCGATTTGGTTAGAAACCAAACTTTCGAATCGGCCAATAATCCATTTTTAAGCGTTTAAACACTTCGATCAGCCGCGCCAAATATCTGCTTATAGTCATAGGCAACGAGGAGCTGCTATCACAGCACCTGACATGGAAAAAGTATTTTTTACAAATTAGAATATAAGTATTATATAAAAAATAACCTTCAAAAACTTTGTATAAATTATTAATTAAAAATGAAATTATTTGCAAATTTATAACCTTTTTAAGAATTTTAATAAAAATTCAGGTTCATCTACTATTGTCGTTTCCATGGCGGATTCCTGAACATTAATGGCGAAAAGGCGGAACCGATTGAGGGCGGAGAAGAATAGGCAAAACGGGCACTTTTTCATTCTTTTTTGGCCCAGACTCAATGTTCATGTTGTCTTCCCTTCAACGTTTTTCGAGATTTGTTCTCATTTGGATTTACGGGAATTCCATTCTATTTTTTTCATTTGCATTTTTATTTGGCCGATGTTGTTTTTTCTCTCTCTTTTGCGCGGTATATCAGTACTTTTCTTATCTCTTCTTTCGTGACTCGGCTCAATTCTCCGCCACTATTTTTTACACTCATGTCCAATCCTCACTGCCTTTTTTCCAATATATAATATCACTATCTATATGTGTTGTGGCCAATTTAAACATCTGCAATTTGGCTGTATTTTAATACTACGATACTTAATGTTTGGATAATATTTTATCTATCGCGAAAAAAAGTAAAAAGGACGATCATATCAAAAGACAATAAGTGGACAATGAAGTATAATAAAGTCAGTGATCAATGATGTATGTATCTTTCAAAATGGTTGTCAAAATTAAAATTCGAAATGTGTGAAGCAAATCTAAGAGTAGTGCCAAGTTGTTGGCTTCGGTGGGGGTTCGGGATTCCTACCGGCGTTTTTTTGTCAGAAATTGTAGGAAAAGAAATAATGTGAAAAATGGGGACAATATCCAGAAATTAACAAAAAAATAAACAGAAAAATGGTGACAAGTCATAGGCCGGGGAAATAAATAAAAATAGTGAAATACAATAAGCAAGTAAAATGTAATTGATATATTAATAATTAAATGTTTAGAAATGGATACACAACAAGCAAAAGCAATTTGAAGACGGCGACAACCAATGAACTGCCTAATGGATGAGTGATGGTATGTATGGAATTGAAAGGTGAAAAGGAGGAGAAAAAGCAAATTTGGAGTTGGACAAACGGACAAAACAACACCCCGCAGGTATCATTTCTGATTATCAAACACATCGAAGCGGAATTCATGGAAATTTGAGGAAACGGCGGAAAACCCCCACTAAATTCAGCCATCCACCAATCTTTGTTTCAATAAAAAAATAAGTTGAAAAATGATTTTCTTTGCTGAACTGCATTGGCGAGTTCGAAATGTGCTAATTTGGTGATTATGTTAGACAATTGTTTTAGAAATTATACATTTTTGTAAAATGACACTTTGAAGGAGCAAATTATGCACATGGGAAGTAGAGATAGAAAGAAAGAGAACGAAAAATAGCATCATTAATCAGAGAAAAAGAGGAAAGAGAGATAGAGAACGAAAAATAGCATTAATCAGAGAAAAAGAGGAAAGAGAGAGAGAGAACGAAAAAATAGTATTAATCAGAGAAAAAGAGGAGAGAGAGTTAGGGTACAGCGTGTTTGGAATTGAGCGCAGGGGAGGCACTGCGAAGTCGTTGGAAAGAGCGAAACTTGTGGCCAATTCTGCAAAAAGTTGTGACCATAAATTTAATTTTGGCCAAATTTTGGGTTTGGCCACGAGTTTAAACAAATTTATGAATAGATAATAAGTTTTTGGGCCACAAGTTTCGTATGGCCTAAATTGAATGAATGGCCATGTTAAGGAGCCAAAAACGACTTGAGTACGCCCCCTCAACCTAAAGAAATTTTTAAAAATTTGGAAAAAATATTTAAGAAATTACAAAACGAAACCTGAAGCAGTTTGATCTTTGCATGGAGAATTGGAGGATTTTCGGAAAATCACGAAAAAATTTAAATACAACTATCTTCCATGCTTTCTGATGAGAAAAAGCTCAAAATGTGATTTGGTGGAGATGATGGTTACGGTAAGAATAGAACAGGAGGTGGAGTAGTACAGTAGGAGGACGTGGAGTAGTGTGCCGATGCCGAGTACGGTATGATATGATGTAGGGTGTGTGTCGGGTACGGTATGCGGTATTATGTAGGGTGGGTGCTGTGCCGGGTACGGTATGGTTGTTGTCAGTTGTGCTCCGACTGTTGGTGTTGTTGGCCAATGGCCTGGGGCCAGCTTGGCACCGGCGAGGACTGCCAACACTGTTCCTCCAGCAAGAGGCCAGCGGGTACGGCGTAGTAGCCACTTAAAGGGAATTTGAATTTAGTAAATATATTTTTCGCCACGAAAACCTGAGGGCCACCATCTGCGGGTCGAATGGGTGCTGCTGTTGCCGGAGGCAATCCACCGGCAACATTGAGCCTGAAGAAGGGTCGGGCGCGGACGACGATGGAGGCAACGAGCACACCCCGCCCAACTTGGGATGGTGGTGCTGATCCAGTGGAACTCCACGACTTAACAGAGATTACTGTATTTAAAGCAACATGGAGCAAAGGGTTACTGTATTCTAATCAGTCGGGGATTACTGTATTTTAAAGGGACCACGAATTGTGATCAGTACTGTATTTTTGGAAACGAGTTATACTTCAAATGTTTTTGGGACGGATCGGCAGGCGGTGGTTGTGCGGTATCGGGCGGATGGGAGCTGGACTGGGCGGAAGAGGAGTGGTAGCCCGAGGAGAAGTTGGACCCGCTGGACATGGAGCGCAGCTCGTCCTGAAGTTAAGAATTTTTTGAAATTTCCAAAAATTCCGTTCTGATCGAACCTGGTCCAGGGCTGCTGGCGCTGTCGTGGCGTGAACATCCCCAACAGAGTGTTGTCGGTGTGCCGTCGATGGACCAGCGGAACATGACGAGGCGTGCCGCAGTGAAGCTGAAAGGTTTGAACTTAACAAACAATTTGACAATTTGAGTGGCACTGTAACGGATGAGTAAGTTAATGCCAATAACGGCTTGGAGAAAGACGCTGTGGTGGTGGGGATACGGTACTGAACCAGCTTCTCCTAATATTGGTTTCATTTTCAGTTTTTTCTTCCATTTTCAGTTCCGAAACTGTAAAAAGTTATTGTACTTATTAGCCAGCTTGTTTCGTTAATATTATCATAGTGTACTGTGTGTGTACTGTACTGACTGGGTTCATCTCCAGCAATGTTCTGTTGCGGCAACAATTGTTGCTGATGACTTTGTTGGTGGTGGTGGTGATGATAAGCTTGTGCATGTTGTTGCTGGTGGTGGTGGTGTTGCGCCCCCTGGAGATCATAGCATGCCGAAGCAGCAAAAGCGTGGCCATCCGCTGAAGTGGAGGCCGGCAGCAGCGGGTACATGGCAGCACTGCCGTCCATCATCGGGAAGCAGTTCAGCGAGGCCAGGAACTGTTGTTGCTGGTGATCATCTCCAACTTGCTGTTGCTGTTGGTCAACACCAGATGCGTACATTTGTTGAAGCTAAACTTGAGAAAATTACAACAACATCAAAATGTAGAAGTCTGTGCTTAAAATTACAAAAAGGTCTATCCAAGGTACCAAAAATTGGACGTTTCAGACTTTTTAGACTTTCAGCACCATAATAAAAGCGAAAAAAGTCAAAGTTGTGTCAAATCTACAAATTTTGCTGGATTTTTTTAATATATTTTAAATTCAGGCCACAAGTTTCAATTTTTGCCCTATGGCCATGCCTAATGCTCGTTCACCTGTGCCATTTGGGCCGCATATTGTTGTTGGTGTTGGTGTTGGTCATGTTGCTGATGGTAGGACAGAAGCAGCATTTGCTGCTGTTGATCATAGAAGGAGGAGGAGAAGGAGGGTGGATTGGCGGAGGAGGAGGAGGCGGAGGAGGAGCAGGACGAGGAGGAGGAGGGGGGCGGGAGGCCGAGGGGGTGCTGGAGCTGGTGGGGAACAGCGAGCAGACCGTGCATCATCAGCGAGGACTCGTCGTAGAAGCCCGACTCGGGTCTGAGCATGCCCAACATGACTTATTGGTGATTAACCGAACATGCAGTCCCCGTTGAAAGACTACTGTATCTTCTCGAAATTACCCCCTCTACTCAGTACACTACTGTATCTTCCTCAAATTTAACTCCCGCATTATGAATATCTATTGACTTCTCAGAATTGAAACCCCTATAATACGTAGTTTACGGTCGGTTTTTTTAAATTAGCTTCCCCAATACGGTAATTTGGGATCCCAGGTACTTAGTAAGTTAAATAGTAACAAACCACTCCCCCCCCGCTTTCGGCAGGCAGTTCCTTACGAGTGTTCTTGTTCCGTCAACGATCCTCCTCCACCGCCGGCATTGTTGTTCTGCTGCTGATGGTGCTGGTACACGTCGCTGAGCGCACTGATCATCATAGCCGACGAGTTGGGGCAGGACGTGTAGGGGGCGGAGCCGGAGGAGGACAGGGAGCAGGTCGCCTGGGGCAAAAATTCGGTGCCAGCACTCTGAGGGAAAATTAAATTGAAAATAAAGAAATTTAAAAAATCAGGGCCACCTGCTGAATAGCTTCGGTTTTCAGCGTCATGACATCATTTTCTTCAATGGTCGCTTTGGCATCCGACGACGAAGCCATTGTGCCCACCTAACAAGTAAGGGGTCGAATAAGTTAACTTTGATCTCTGATCAACTCTATAGCTTAATAAACCCCCAGAAACAGGGCTTAGTGAGCCCTCAAAAAGATATGATACCCAAAATACATCAAAAGACAGTAATGGGGATACGGTAAAACCTTTACAGTATGCCCTCCTCCGCCCAAATGCTGTTGCTGTTGTTGTTTGGCCTTGTCCCTGTTGTTCGGCTTGGAGAAAGAGGCGCTGGATGCGGACGAGGAGGATGAGCAGGAACGGGCACTGCACAAATAAAAAATTGAGTTTTTTAAAATTTTCTTGAAAAGATTTTTCAGAATTTTCACTTTTTTGGCTTTGGTTCGCCCATGTCCGCATCACTCCTCGTTGGTTTGTCCGCCGTTGAGGGTGTTCCCGGCACCGCTATGGGTGCGGAAGGCGTCGGTGCCGCCTTTTTGACCTGAACATCCAAAAAGTTTGGAGTTTTCAAAAAATCCAATTTCTTCTTAATCCAACCTTCTTGCGAGGCCTGTACTTGTAGTTGGGGTACTCCTGCATGTGCAGTTGCCGCAACTCCTCCGCCTTGCGCTCAAAGGGCCGTTTCTGGTCGCGTGTCATGCTTTTCCAACGCGAACCCAACTGTTATTATTCAATTTTAAATTTTAGAAAAATTTGGCAAATTTAATTTAAATTTTCTTTTTTTTCGCAACCTCCTTGCTGATCTCGGCGTTGTGCTTGTCCGGCTGAACATTGCAAATTTTGAGGCGTTCCTCGCGCGACCACACCATAAAGGCTGAAAACGAATAAAAATTTGAAGAAAAACCGGGAAGGGATACGATATTATCAGGACTGATGTGTGGTTTGACCAGGGTACAGTATTCGGGATACCTGACTGGTCAATTTCCGGCCGGAATTTTCGGGAACAAATTCCATTTTCCAGAAATCCAAAATTTAGTAAAATCCCGTTTAAATTTAATTTCCAATTTTTAAATTAAAAAATATATAATTGGACTGACCATTCATGGGCCTTTTGATGTGCGTGCCCGACTTTTTGCACTTTGTGGCGTTGGTGTACGGTTGGAAGGGCTAAAAACGGTAACAATTAAGCAATTTAATTTTTCGACACAAATTCCTTAATAGTTTGATTTTGCGAGGATACTGTAATCGCTCGAGAAAATCAATCAAAAATATATATACTACAATACTCAAAATTGAATGAAATTTAATATTTTTGTTTTGTATTTTTTGAGGCAATTTTTTAGGTCTCGAGATCAGATACTGTACTCGAACTGAAGTTGGTTAGAGTACCGTACCAAGCACATGGTAAAAAATTACGATAATGCTAATAAGTTTATTTACCTCCGCCGAGTTCAGTTGCTGCATGCCGAAGGGGTGGTTGTTCGTCAGCTGTTGCTGCACCTTCTGCTCGCCCATGCTTGGGGGGACCTAAAGCCAATGAAAATGGGTATACGGTACACTTTTACTTTGTCAAAAATGCAATACCATATTCATTTCTACAGTACCCCTTTTTTGTTCTCTCATCACATACCGTACTCTTCTTCCCTTTTCCTCCTTAACTCACTTTTAAGTAGTCCATTTGCCGACCCACTCAACCCCCTCCCTTCTTCCTTCCCCATCCCCTCTTC